>JASAOM010001067.1:0-157880 GCA_030849085.1 Borovskyia barvae
CCACAGTCCTCGCTGCCACGCTTTTGATGCGGGCAGGAACCAATTTCAAAAATAAGCCCGGGCCAGAGCTTATCAAAAGAGGAAAAAAGGTCTTCAAGCACAACATCTGATGGCGCAGAGTCGTGGATGGTCAAAATGACTGATTTCTTGTTTTTATGGACGCGTAAGACGCCAGCGATCCAATGGCGGCGCAAGAACAACGGAAAGAACAAGTAACCGTTCGACGTAACGGGTTGTCTTCCGGAAAGAAGAAGTTCTTGCAGTCTGCATGCATGTGCTGCGGTCATGCATGGCAGAGTGTTGCAGGGAAGCACGGTTCCATGCGGGAGGTACCTCTCGAAAATCGTGTCGAGGTCAACGTTCGATGTCTTACCCTCGATGAAATCACCGCCAACAAATTTAGCGTTATTTCTCGGGTGCGTCGGAACGCGCGTGCCGTGCAGAGTTTCCAGCGGAAAGTCGACGCTCCTCTGCAGTTTGGAACGAATATTTAGTGAGCCATTTTGTTCCATTTGCTCCGAATGTTTATTTGACGCCTTGTGCGTCTCGTCGACCGCTTCGTTTTGAGTTCTTTCTCTCAAAACTGGTCGTTGAAGTTTTTTGGGGCTGCCGACTCCTCGTTGTCCGCGCCGCCCGCATACACCCAGCGGCCACGAAAACCCCGTCCGCGACCGTAACCTCCACGGCCGCGCTGTGCCGGAACGTCGGACCTCGCGAAACGAGATGCCACAGTCTTCCTCTGCGAACTGATATTCTTTATCTCCTTCGCCATCGCCTCCATCATGTGATAGAGGTGCGTCAGCCGTGCGTCAGTGTTATCCATCTTCACCGCAGAGATGGTCTCACCTTCCGCATTTACAATCGGTTCGAAGTACGAGCCGCCCTCCAATCGGGTATCCGACCGGTTGAGGTCAAAGATTTTTCCCATTGCCCTCCGTTGTTCCGATTTTGTGGGCAATCTCGCTGCCGCCACAATCTTCTGGTTTACCGCCATAAGCTCTTCTGCGGGGAAGAGTGGGTAGTCCAACTTTTCAACAGTAGCTCCCCACTGTACTTGGGTGGTGGCGGGCAACTGCGCAAACACCTTCCAGTTGTGGATCTGGATGGCACTGGCTCGGTCGGAAAGAAAAACAATGTGGAACGCTGCGCGGTTCCGATCCGCGAACGACTCCTTCTCTGTCGGGTAAAGATATTGCCCCAACAAGGCCTCCGTCGGTGTGAGTTGGCCTTCGCGTGCCATCTCCGCAAACTTTTCCTTCACGTTCCTCAGCATTTCCTCATCATAAAGGGGAGGGATGGAATCAACGAATTCCATTGCGCGGCGAAACGAGGCTTTCCACGGGTGAAGATCCCTCTCACCCTGTGTCTCGAGCGCGTGTCGAAGTGACGTGCTCGTGTCCGGCTGTTTTTCTTGAGATGGTTTCTTTTCCATCTCCTCGATGTGGAAGTTCATCATGATTCGTTGCGCAGCTTCCTCCTTTTTCGCCTGGACCTCTTCCTCATCAAAATGTGTGATGCCAACTCTTTGGCCCATGTCAATCACATTATGTGCGTTCTGCACCAGCTTCACCAGCCTGCGTTCAGCCTCATCCATTTTGGTTTTTCCGGGTGGCATGTTGGTTGGGTGAACTGTGAAGATGTAGTCTTTGAAGAAGACAAATTTATAACTTTTCGTAATGGAAGAGCTCGCAAAAATCACGTAAAGGTAATTGGTCGTGGCGATGCTGCTGTAAGGTTCACGAATGGAAACATAAATAATATCGTAGAGGAGCAATAGGTTCAAGAATGGGTAGACAATAGAGATGGATAGACATAAGAAAATATACAATTTTCCTTTTATCTCATGTTTGGGTATACCCTATCGGAATACCAAGNGGGGGGGAACCTGTCAAGATAACAGTTTGCCTTGCTCGGATTCGAACCTCGACCTCCTCCTGAAAAGAGGAGGGGTTCCCATTAGACCATTTTTGCTCAGGAGCCGCCCCCCGTGTCGAACAAAGTGTCTACACAATAAACTTAATCCAATTTCAATCTAGATCCCATCCGGTCCCATTCCAGTGACACGCCTTTTCTTCGAGTATACATCTCGTTCAGAAAGGCTTTGTAACAAACGAACGCAGAGGAATTAAAACTGTTCCAATAGATCCCGAGTCGATCCAATGTGATGTGTGCCCTGCCTCGTTTATACGGCTGGATAGTCTAGAACGGCACAACGTACGCCAACACAACGCGAATACCCCGCAGATCGCAGCAGAGTCGTCTAGGCTCAGCTGCGAAGAGTCCCCAGCGCATCTCTGGTCATGCTCTAGCCTTGCTAATCTCCGTCGAAGGCATGGTATCCCCGAGGAGTTCCCTAAGCAGTTGGCTCCCAATCCTCGGCTTGCCCATTTTCTACTGGAGCCCATTGGGCACCCTCCAGGTCCGCCACCCTCATCGACTAGAACGCGTACATCTCCCCATTCCAATACTCCCGACGATCACGACTCACCTGTAGCTCCGGCTGCCCATCTTATTTCTGATGTATCTTCTACTTTATCTTCATCTTTTTTGTCTAGACGAGATTTGCCGGATAGAAGGCGTCGCAGAGGAGATGGGGGAGGATTTGAATCCCTCTGCTCGACGCATTGTACGCTATCACGGTGGACGGTTTGAGCTTGTAGATCAAGATTTTGCCGCTCGATCTGAAAGAAAAACTGCTCAGTAGGAATTAGAGTGCTGGTGCATGAGTAAAGATCCGGTCCGTTAAACTGTAAGCGGAAAAAAAATCTATTCGACGCCACCTGTTTGTGCTTTTGAGATCCCCTTTCAGGTGCTCTTCTTCGTTATTTCTCTTCTTCGCTCGGAGTTGGATTAGTGTAGTCTTTGACTAGCCGCAGGCGTGCAGAGGTGTGGGGTCCTTCTCCGGAAGAGCTCGACCCTTCCGCTCTTAGATAGTTATGCTAGTTTTGCCTCCACTGGAGCCTGTCTCTTCCCTTTTTTTTACCACCGGGTTCCTCCCTTTTCTTTTTTCTCTCAGCAGCCATCACGAAGGCCGGCTGCTGGTACACCAAGGGCTACATCTTACATGATGCGCCGGATAGAGTATAAAATCTCCACGACCGTTTGTCTGGGGCTGTGTGATGCGCTTTCCGATGTTTTCCTAACTTCCTGTGCACATTCCGGCTGAGTATTTGCGCTGCCTGCCCGGTTGTCGCTCCTGTATGCGCGGCCTCCTTCCCTAATGAATGGTTCATTTCTGTTGATCCCGGGACCGCCGGTGACTTTGAGATAACCCGCGTATTACCATGAAGTCCGCTTCTCGAAGCTCGGCTATCTCCTCCAGGAGAAGGCGTGTATTTTCCCAAAGCCACAGTAAATTGTAACGAAACAAACGAGCAGAGTAAGCGCGCGAGTGGCGGGAGGCCAATGTGAGCCCGTGAGGGGCAAATGGTACCCAACACGCTGATCTGAGAGCTTTCTAGGTTACATTCTTCCTCTCCATTTCCGTCTTTGACTTTTATCTTCAATAAACTGCAAAGTGCACACAACGCTGTGACAAATCTTCGCCATTGCTGAGGACGTGCTCTGCCTTTCCATGGCGGTGTTTTGCCCCATTCGAGTCGCGGAGTGCATAATACACTGGGTATCCGCCGAGTTGATGTTCGGGTTTCCCAGAAGCACTGTGCCGTGGGTCGCCGTTGTAAGCGCCTGGGTGACCTGCTGCTGCTGCAACGCCTCGGCCTGGCCAGTGCGGTGGCTTGCCTCTTCGCAGATGGCGGAGAAACGCCACTATAACTCCGGATCTTCAAATTCAGCGCGAGAAATAGGTAGATTAAATTTGACCCAATCAACGCTTAGATTTAGGGTTGAATCATAGAGCATCACCTTTCCATTTCTCGTTCCGATCAAGAAGACTTGTAAGACTTCAGTACTGTCCGGTTGTTTATGAAACATCTTACTTGCACGGGCCCATCATGAAGCTTTGTCGCGCTGGAAAGGTCCCTTTCCATGAGCCCCCGTCGTCCTTGTGGGATCAGCATCATGACCCTACTAGTAAATTTACGAGAAACTACTAATTGCTACCTGACTTCGAAAAAAGATAAAATACCTGTATTAAAAATCCGTTAGTTGAATTTCATCTAGGGGGGACAGTGTTTGAAGAGAATGGGTTGGGGGAAATGTAGGAGGGGTTGGGTAAGTGCCATATATAACGATACGTCCCTCCTACCTCATAGGGCTATTCTTTTGCTATCAAATCCTTCATCATAAAAGCGGGCTCTCGGAAAAGCTTCCCGGCCGGGAATTGAACCCGGGTCACCCGCGTGACAGGCGGGTATACTAACCACTATACTACCGAGAACTGAATGTTCGACATGTCGATACTTACATATAAGTATCGTGAAACGGAGGAGTTACGCAATTGGTCGCGGTATGAAGCAAATGTGGCCGAGTGGTTAAGGCGCCTGCCTGCTAAGCAGGTGTGATCTCACGCGAAGGTTCGAACCCTTCCGTTTGCGTTCTTTTTGTCGTTAGCAGACAGTTTGTCCACTGTGTGCTCATTCTCGCCACGGCTAAGGGGATGTAGCTCAGATGGTAGAGCGACCGCTTAGCATGCGGTAGGTATTGGGATCGATACCCAACTTCTCCAGCTTTTTTGCAGATGGGGACGGGTGATGTCTCTAGGTTCTCTTGGTGGGCCCAGGGTTCGATTGCGGGTCCTTGGCTCCGCCAGGGGCGTCGTGGCCGAACCGCCTAGCTCTTCTCTCTGTCCGGGCGGGGTCATGTGTGCGGGGGGGTTTTGTTTTGGGGGGTGGTGCGCTGGGGGTCTGTGCCGTCTGGACTGGGGGGGCGGCGGCGGGGGGTCCCGTTGCCCGCGGGCTTCGGGGTGTTGTCCCTTGGGGGCTTTTTTTTGCTTATTCTAATGCACCGTGACGATTATCTAGAATTCTGGGCTCATGGCGGCCGCTTTTTGGATCTACAAGGTAGGGAAGGGGGGAAAGGGCACTCGTCGGGGAAATATGTGGAGGCGGTGCGGCGCATGAACGTGACGACGAGCAAAACAAAAAAGGAGACAGGGGGCGTGCCGGGCATTCTTCCGCAGCAACATCCACAACCGTATCCAACGAGGTCAGTTGCCCTCTCTGAAGAAAACGTAAAACGAAGAAAAATCTAATCCGACGGGCGTGAAGCGAGAGGGACCAAGAAAGAGAGAAGTACACCTGGGAGCAAAGGCACCGCATCGACACATGCACATATCTATATATGTATATTGTAGGCGCGTTTGATACCTTTATCGATCTTTGGGCAGGTGAAAAAAGATGTAAAAAAGGATCAGGCGCGACGCCGCTCTTTACCCAAAGTGACCCAGTTCGCCTCCAGGCGCGGTGCAGGTTTACAGGCAATGGTCCTTGATCACCTTGTAGAGAACATTTTTGGTGCTGCGGAGGCGTTCGGCCGCTTCTTCCCATTCTGTCGCTACAGAGCTCAGTGGCAGCGTGCGGCGGCGGCCACTAGGATTCGTGTACGTTACCACGTGCCACTCCGAGCTCAGGAGAATCTCAGCCCCATCTTCAAAGCACACCTGCACTGTCTTGTTCGACAGCCGAAAAACAAGTGCCCCGTCCACGCGCAGCCAGCGCTTCACGTACACAAATTCACTTGACGCATGTGGATCGGTGCTGCGCAGTGGGACCGCTGGCACGTACGACGAGCAAGTAACTACAGGCACCTTGTCCGGCGATGTCTGAGCCCGCCCAAGGTAGGTTTTGAAGTACTTTGTCAAGGTCACCTTCTTCTCGAGATCAGATGGGTAGTGGTTCATGTCGAAGACCTGACGCTCGTCTTTCGCGAACAAACCGGTGCCACCGTCGCGCGCCGGCATCTCGATCTTGACTCGTGCGTAGTACTCCACGCGATCCGTGATCGGTTCCCACACGATTTTAGTAGAGTCGTTGAAATGCGCCCCCGTCTGGCCGGTGCTCAGTCGGTAGGCCATGCCATATTTGGAGGAGAAGTCGGCGCACTGCGTCACCCAGACCGGCGGCGCCGCGGCCTCCTGGTCCGCTGTCTCATCGGCACCGCCGTCACCGCATAACGTCTGATGCAGGCGGTCGTGCAAGGCTGTCAGCTGTTGCTTATCTTCTTCATCGGCCTTGGCGTCCTCGCGGCGGCGGTTACACAGCGGCGCTGCAGCTGCCACGGACCCACTGCGTGGTGTGTCGACGCGTGCGTGCGTGCCGATGCCAGGAAGTATCGGGGGGCTCGGCCGCTGCATCTTTCCTGGCCCGAGGTGCCGTGGTGAGGTGGGTGCACCGTGAGGTGGAGGAAGGTTTGAGTTGATGGGGCGCAGTACTTCCCGTTGTGCAGGTACACCGACCTGCTGTTGAACTTTATCAAGCGGCGGTGGTGGGTGGCATGTCTCCGGCGCAGAGGTGCGCCGCAAGCTGCGCGACACTACCACTTGCGCAGCGACCGCCGGTGTCGCCGCTGTAGCGGTGGGGGGGACAGGCAAGCCGAAGGACGCAAACGATTCTGGAGGCGTTAGCGGTGGCGGTGGTGACGAGAAAAAGGAATGCTGACGAATGTCCATCAGCGTGGGACGGTGGCTGGGGCTGCTCTGCAGGATTCGCGTGATGAGATCGCGTGCGTTATCGGGGACACAACTGGGAAAGTCGTAGCGGCACTGTCGAATGCGCTTGTACGTGGACTCCACGTCGTCCATCTGGAACGGCGGTTGACCGACGAGCAGTGTGTAGAGTATGACACCTAGTGACCACGTATCTACTTCGTAGCTGTGACCGTGACTCTTGTGGTCGATGATCTCGGGTGCGATGTAGTTGGGTGTGCCGCAGATGGTGCGCTTCCGTTCCCCGTCATACTGCAGTTCGGCGGCGAGACCGAAGTCACCGATCTTAACGTTCAACTCGGTGTCCAGCATGATGTTGCCTGGCTTCAAGTCACGATGGATCACGCTTTCGCTGTGCATGTACTGAAGCGCGGATAAGCACTGCAGCATCACATACTGCGTTTCTGCGACACTGAAGCGCCGCACCTTTAGCAAATCCATCAGCGTGCCGTGATCGCACTTTTCCAGCAACATGTACACAAAGTATTGATCACGGAAGGTGCGCAGAAAGTTGACGATGTGCCTGTGCTTCATGCGGCGGTGAATACTGATCTCGCTGTGTAACTTCTGTAACGTCTTGGGCTTTTCCAGGGAGGCGCGGTTGACAGCTTTCAAGGCGTAGGTGCCGGTTTCATCAGACACCTCGTAGCATTTGGCAAAGCCACCGCGACCGAGGACGCGCCCGCAGTGGAAACGGTGCAGTCGGCCGGTACTGTCGATCTCGTACACAAAACTACCGGGATGGAAGGTTGGCTTTGGCAGCTCAGTGGCGGACGTGGGCGTGTCGGCAAGAAAGATAGGTCCTGGGCGGGCACCGACACGCTGAAGACGCTCCATGCTGAGAGCCGTATGATGCCGAGGGCGAGGCGTAGGCGGAAAATGGGAAAAAGGAATTCAAGGAGGGAGGCTGTTGAATGTGCTCGGACACCTCAGCGGAAGCGGGAGGAGGAAATCTCTGTAGACGGGGGCAGGAGGGGGCTATATCTAAAAAAAAGGGAAGAAGGACGCACGGACAGGCAGCGGCTGCCGAGGAGCTCAAATACACGTGCGCATACACTGAAGCTTCGAGAGGCGCGCGGGCGATCTCTCTCTCTATAAGGAAAGGAAGGAGGGAGGACTTCCTAAAGCTGAGGTGAATATAATAGCGCGGCCCTCTGTGCGTGTGCTTTGGCCGTTTATCGAAAATAAAAGTCAAAGGAGGAAAAGAAGAGGGAGAGTGCAAGCTGGCAAGCGCTCGGGATCCATGTGAGGGGCGCCGCTTGCCCCTCACGGGCTCAAATCTGCTTCACACCACTCACGCGCTAAGGGCAGCACTGGTGTCGTTTCGTTACAATTCACTACGGCTTTGAGAAGCCCACCGCCTTCGTGAGGCGCGTTGGGAGAGGTGAAGAAAGAAAAAAGGTCTGCGCGGTGGGTGGGTGGGTGGATGTGGCACGAATAAAACGCAGCTCAACAGGAGGGGGGGGGGGCACTGCGACGCGAGAGAGGGCGCTCACGCATCTACATGTCGGTGACACTCAAGTTTGAGAGAAAGACGAGTCACGTCGCAGGAAACACACACACACAAAAGGGAGAAAAAAAGCAGACTGACCAACATCCTTATCAATAACACGCTGGAAGAAAGAACGAAAGAGAAAACGATGCTTGGAAAAACACTTACCCATCCTTTGCGTTACGGGATGAATTGACGGAGCAAGAGGAGTCTTCCCCCCTTTTTCTCGCACGAGCAGAGCGAGATGCGCGGGGCCTACCCAACTGTTTCTTTTCTAGAGGATGGGGGAGTGTGTTGCAAGGGGTTGTGAAGCAGCTGCTGTGATGATTCGCCATACCATTTCACCAGGGCATCACAGCCAAACATTTCATCTAAGAATGGGTAAGACACACACACAAAGAGAGAGAAAAAAAAATGAATCGAGAGCCTGTTATTCCTGTTTCGCAGCAAACCTTGATGTACACAGTCACAACGGGCTGGTTGAGTTTCGGCCCACAAAAGTCTACAACGATATTCGAATCTATCCATATAAATATGTATAAAGGGGGGTGTCGCCCACCTGCGATGAATGCCCCCCCCTGCTCTCCTCCAAACTGCCCTACATACACAATTTGCGAACCACCGACAACATCCAGAGTTTTTCTTATTCCACTTTTGCGGCTCACAAAACCTGAAACTGGGTGGGGGGAGGGGAGGGGGGCTGGGTATCATCCCCTCCGCGTCACCTGAGCCTGAGAGTTGCGGTGATGGTATGGCAAACACCGGCCCGGTAGTCCCAAGGAGACTTTCCTGCTGCTGGGGAGAGAGAGGTCTCGTCGCACCTTAAGGAAGAAATCGAGCAAGGCGCCCTTCGAGAGGGGCCGTCAAGGGTATCTAAAAGGGGATCCCTCAGCGTATAATTGCAGTGACACGCCTCGCCGTCTGGATGGGCAACTCCGCCCCGAAAAAGCTTAGAGAAGGAGCGGTTATGCGACGTCTACGGTGGAAAGATGTAGAGGTGCACCACAGCACACAACACCCATGTTCACTCCTGTCCCCACGTCCAGGCTTGTCGCACCTTCCGCGTCACCTCGTGTACGGGAACCTCTCCGATGTTCCTGTCCGTGAGAAAGGTCACCTGCGACGTGTGGTTCGCTGAGGTGTGGAGCACCGTCTGCCCTATCGATGCGGTGGAGTACGGCACTACACGTCCACTCTTCTGAGCAGCTTCAATGGCCTTCAGTGACCACGTCACAATATGACCTCCGCAGCTCGCGCTTACGAGGAGTTCCTTGGTCTCGAAACGATCGAATCTGGCTCGCTGAAAGCGCACTGCGTCGATTCCTCCCATTGCCTGGGTGTCCTCGGGCGTCAGCTGCAGCATCACAGGTTGGGGCTTCTGTTTGCCCATCCGCTTTTCAAAACCGCTCGTTTCTTTACCCTCCGTCGCCAGAAATTGGGTATTGATGAAGAGCAAGAACTTTTCTGTGGTGGCCACAATGTATCGCCCGTCAGCCGTTACATCAACAGAGGTAATAGGCGTCTTGGTTTCCAGCAGCGTTTTCGCTGCCTTTGGAAAGTACCCGCCTTCTGGCTTGCGCGCCCCGGGAGGCCCGCTGTACAGACGTACGCTTCCAGTAGCGTCGCCGATGACGAGGTAGCCGTTCTCGGAGGTGGCATGGCAGGTGAAGTCTTTTCTAAGCGCCTGCAAGGCGTAGTCGCTCGGTGTTTTCCCCTCTTCCATCACGAGGCAGCTGCGAGGGTTCACGCGGGTGTCGATATTGAAGGCAACGTTGCGGGCGAGACAGGTGTACACGGAACCCGAGGCGTCGGCGGTGTGGTTGGCATATGTCACGCTCTGCATGGGCAGATCCGCCGGTTTATATTCTTGCACGACCTCACCACGTGCGAGGTCGATCTGCTGCGCAGCTCCACTTCGTCCACCGAACAGGAGCATCTTAATGTCACCACTCTCTAGCAATGAATCCGTGGCACTGCCGTCGACCTCCTTCACAACGAGCCTCTCCATCTCTTTGGGGTTGAAACCACCCTCCCGCCTCGGAAGAGCTTGCATCTCGAGGCTGTTCGCTTCGTTGCCTTGTTTCATGACGAGCATGCGATGAAACGGTATGGATTCTACGGCGCAAATGTTGCCACTGCCAATGTTTACCGAATTGATTTGGCCGGCGTCGAACGCAAAGGCGGGCTCATCCTCGTCTTCGCTGCCCATCGTGTGCGTCCCACAGTCCCGCAGATACGGATCCTCCTCCTTCTCATCATCCACGTAGGCGCAGCCGCTGAGGAGGCAGTAGAAACAGCGGTTGTACACCTCTGACATTTGCTCGGTGCGCATCCGCGCCTGCTCTGGCGTGGCGACTCCATCGCGAACAGCAAAGCGAAAAGCCAAGCACTCCAGCTTCCCTTCGATCATGGACCTCCAGTGCACGGATACGGTTGGGATGCTGTATTGCAGCTGGAGATGGATGGTGATCGGCTGCTCGAGAATCATCTCCTGATCTTCCTTCACGACAATGAAAAATCTTTCGTTGGGTGTTTTCGCTTTTGGTGTTCGTTCTTCCACGGACATCGTGAACCCGTTAAAAGATCCCAAGGGCTCATAGAAAGGCTCATCATCCACTTCGCCGGTCTTCTGGTACAGCGTGCCCGGGCCAGTGAAGAGCTCTGTGGTGCTAGTCGCCATCCCAAAGTTGGTGGAGTCCGTTGAAAGCGAAAAAAAAGAGAGAGGTGTCTTACCTGGAAAACAAAAGGGCGTAGGACGGTGGTGGGTTTCGAACGTGGAGGCGGTGTGGGTGACGGGGCGTATTGGCGATGCGCTAGATGTGTTGGGACTCGTGGATAACGTCGTCCCTCCTTCCCTCGTTTTGGAAGCGTTCAAAAGGCTGGTGTGATGGGGTCTGGAGAGGAGAACAACGAGCAAAAACGGTATGCGTGGATATATATATATATATACAGGAGATGAAGGAGAATATGATGAGGATGAGGATACGAGGGCAGACACCCCTTGGTGCTCCCTCGTGAAAGTAGAACGGAGGAGGGAGGAGGGGTAGGGTGCGTGTGTTTGTACATTTGGCCCCTCCCTTTCTTCTGCTCCTTTTCTTTTATTATTATTTCCGCATTCTCCGCCCTTCTTCCCTGGCAGAATGATACGTTCGATACGTCCTTCCCCCTCCCTTGCTCCTTTCATCTGGGCAACGGAGAACCCTGTTGGTGCGCTTTGCTCGCCTCACACAGAGGTGTTTCTAAGGTGCAAAACCACAATGACCCCATCCACCGCCTACGTCCTCCCCCCTTTCTTGCGGTCTCGGTGGTTTGTCTTGGCTAGAGGTTTAGATGCTTGCCGCCGCCCTTGTCGCTCCGCACCAGCACAACGTCTGACGTTCGAACTGGTGCTGCGGTGGTACAGCTCAGGGCCATGGCTTTCACCGTGGAACGCAGATTTGGCCACAGCTCCTCGACGTGGACGTTCGCCACGCTGACTGAGGATGTGTGTGAGGTGTCGACCGCCGTTGAGAGGTCCGAGGACCTTGCGTTGGCGCTCTGCTCTGCTGTCATCACCCTTGCAGGAGGGCTGAGATGCCGCCAGAGCATGATGGCCTGCCGTAGCGTATTGGGCAACGCTTCTGCTTGCCGCAGCCAATGTGCGGCAACCGATGTGCCAGCCCCCGATAAGGGTACCGCGAGCTGCGCATAAGGATTACTGGACGCCTCAGCATTGCCATGTGCACCAACCGTCTTCACCAGCTGCCTCCACACCGCCTCCAGGTCCTCACACATCTTTTGCTTTTCGGGGGATCGTGGGCACGGAGAATGTTGGCCTTGGTCCTCGATCTTCACCGAGGCCAACGGTGCGGGGTCGCACATGTGGTCGCCAACCAACGATGAAGGAAAGGGAAGCGTGGCCGGGAGCCATACATGGCTGAGATGTTCCGTAGCGGCCACCACCTCCACCTCAGAGATGACTGCGAAAAACAGACGGCCCCCCTTTCCCCAAGCTTCGTCGGCCAAACCGCTCTGCATGGCACCGTTCGCGGCTACCCAGGCGGCAGCCGTTTTGCCGCATGCGATCACAACGTCCGCCTCGTCATGCAAGGCACCGAGCTGTGTTGAGGCTTCATCACAAAAGAGAAGCAGAATACCACCACGTTTGTGCCACAGTACAGGCGCTGCGCATGCGACGGACGAGCTGGCGACCTCAAACACAGCCCATGGTGCGAAGAACGCATGAAGCGTATGTTGGTACTGCTGCGTGCTCTGCTTAGGGTGATGCGTCGGGTTGCCACGTGGGAGCACAATGGCGATACGCGGCAGCGCGTTAGATGCGCCGACTCTGCTGCCACAACCCTTGCCGTTCAATGCATCGTTGAGGGGCGACGATGGCCTGAAGCGGGAAGGGCATGCAAAAATGTCCTCCACCATGGCGTACACAGCCGCGAAGACGGGGAAGGCTTCACCGAAGCAGGCGGGGTCAACGCACCACTTTCGGTACACCTCGTCGATCGACCCCACGACGGTGGCACGCGCAGGAGCACCGGTGGGGTCGCCCTTCCTACCGATGATGATGTCGCACGATGAGGAAGGAGGCGTCGTGGGAGCCGTTGAGAGCGCCACCGCATCGCCAAACACGTCGAACAGTGTCGCAGCAGCAGCGTCGGTGAAGCTACCAAGTGCGATACGTTCGAGCAGGATGGGCGTCAGCACCGGCCCTGCCGAAGCCGTGGAAGCGGCGGGGCTCGTCACCTCCACCGCCCGTTGCCGTTTCCGCCCGCCTAGCCGCGAGCTTTGCCGCTGTGCAGATGGCGACCCCGCGACCGGTATAGGCAGCGTCGTATGCAGACGATCCCCGCGTAGAGCACCTTCTTCGACCGCGTCTCGACCGTGTGTTATGCAAAGAGGGGAGCTCGTCCATACGGTCGCAAGGATGGTGAGCTGCTCCGGGCTGCATGGGACGAGTATTTTGTTGCGCCCAAAAAGGGCCCCCGACACCTTCACGACACCAGTGGAGGGAGGGGAAGGCGCTGTGGCTGGGCTGTAACTGGGGGTGGGTCGTGGCAGCTGTGTGGGGATATCCAGTAATTCACAGACAGCACGATGTATACCAAGAAGCGGCATGAGCTCTTGCAGAACGGCTTCGGCAGTGAGAGGCGAAGGACTGGAAGCCGGGCCTTCTCCATTGCGGGCTACGGGCTCGGTAAAGCTGACAAGGGCGTCGATCGGTGGAGCCCCCTTCAGGAGATGACGCAGCTGCACTTCCATGCTTGCCTTTATCTTCTGTGCGGCGGGGTGGGCTGGCGGTGTCGCCGCGCGGCTGGCGCTTCCCACAACCTCGTCCCCTTCGCGTGTGTCATCACGAAGCATGCAAAGCCACATCTTACACTCCGCACCGAAGGCGTGCGTGGTGCGCGGCTTGGACAGCACAACTGTTGTGTTCGTGCCGTCTCGCAGCTGGACCACATGTCCTCGCACCGTCATGAAGACTTGGAAGCGCCGAAGGGTCGCGTAGTTATCGAAGAGGACGAGGATCACGGGGGGCGAAGACGGGGAGGGTAGCGTGGTGGCATGCCCGTTCGAGGGAAGCCGGTGCCGTCGACGGCAGAGCTGCTCCATGCACGTGTTCACCTCTTGGAAAACTGTTGCGTAGAAGGTATGCAGGCTCCTTGGCTCGACGTACCGTGCGGTGATCGTATACCATCCGGTAGTTGCATCTAGGGCAACTGTGGGCGGGGGCACCTGATCCGGTGCCGCCGGCATCGGTTTGATCTGTTCCGAATCCATTGTACCGCTCTTTCTTCCGGAGGCGTGCTTTAAGGGGCCTGACGGGCTCGCCTTCGTGCGAGGATCCGTTCTTCTCAGCTTTACCTCGGCGTAGCCGTCCTCGTTGTCGCTCAGGCAGTAGAGATCGCGCAACTGAGATATCGCATGCAACGGCGGTGACATTCGCGGAAGAGCGACGTCCTTACCAGCCCCAGGAAGAGAGGAGGAGGAGGAGGAGGAAGACTGCATAGCCCGATAGATGTCGGTCACCGGGAGTGGCCCCGCGTGTGGGCTAACACGCATAACTCGCTCGAGCACAGAGCACCATGACGCGGCGGCGTCAGATTCTCCATCGAGCCATCGTGTGAGACACCCGGGCGGGCACGGCACACATTCATAGAGAGACACCGCTTCGTCATCAATGCCAGCGTCAGAGAAGAGGAAGGAAACCGTGACCGTGCCGGCCGTTGCCTGGATCCCTGTGACTTGAGCTAAAGCGTAATGCAAGTGATAAAAAGGGGGTGCTGGCGGTCCGGACGGCACCACCGCGGTAGTAGTTGAAGGGATGCTGCAACCACTGACGCGCGTCGAGAGATCACCCCGGCATTGGCGCCCAATACTAGCTCGGTATGGAGCGAACACGACGGAGCCGATCGAAAGGGTTCCTCCCCGCTGCAGGCTTGAGTGCTGCGCAGTCGCAGAACGAGAGACCCCATGCGCATCTTGGAGTTGCTCTCTATCATTGGGTGCTGCACAGACTTGAGAGAGGGGTGTCGTTGCATTCCTCCACATCGACAAAAAACCAAGCGCCGTGTCAGGCGAAATTATAGGAGGCCATGGGTGCTGCTGCTCGTCGTCGCTCCTAATAGCGCAATCTGGGTCGACTTTGACGTGAACGCAGTGTTGTGGGGAGGGGCGTGTGCGCATTGCAAGAGAGACAACGTAGTTACCTCCCTTCTTTGTTTTTCTCCACACCGTACACGGGTTCCCTTCCTCCCCCCCCCTTCCCCGGGGCTACGTGTGTATGGGTCTATGCGTGAGCGCAGTACAGTGCACAGGAAGGGAGAGAGGAGGACGGGGGGGGGGACAGCGAATCACTCACAGAATGTCCAGGTGCTCTATGACGTAGAAATGCCTCTCCCTTTGTTTTTTTTTATAGGGGCGGGTGCATGGAGAAGAATGAAGTGTGTCAGGGTGCGTGTGTAGGGGTTCGGCGGAGCGGGTTAGGTGAAAGGAGGGCCGAAAACACTCAAAGGTGAACATCTCCACCCACATCGGATGGCGAGAGATGAAAACAGAGTGCGGGGATCAAAGGAAAGGCGGAGGCGGGGAGCGAGGGCGCCTACACGACACCATTCCTTAAGCATAGACATCCTTCTTCCACCCCCCTTCCATCTTTATCTTCTCTTCCCTCTTTTCCCTTTGTGCCCCAATGCCATCATGGGGGTGGTTGGGATTAAGAACGGATAACCTCGTCGCGCGTGTATGTGTGCGCGCACTCCTCCGTCCTCTCTGGCCGGCGCGTATCTCGCTTTATCGATCCACATTCACTACCGCTGAGAGATGGGCCTTACAGACCTCAGCCATTCGGATGCATCCTAGCAGCAAAGGAGTACACACGCAAAGAAAGGCCCGAGCTACTCCATGCGAAGGCGGGGGAGCATAGCAGGAGACGGTGAGCAGAAGATGAAAGAAAAAAAGGGGAGGAAACACGATCGGGGTGGGTGAGCGGTGAGATCCGCTCAGCAGCAGCAGCAGTAGGCAAAAAGCAAAGTAAAAATATCCGTATGTCCGTCTCTCTCTCTCTATCTATATATATATAGAGAGAGAGAGAGAGAGAGAGATGGTTGAAACGATGACCACCCGGAAAGGATGTAGCGATACAGAAGGGAGAGCTGCGACAGCGGATCATCGGGGAGGCTTTGTGTACGGGGTGGGTGGGTTGGAGGAGTTTTGCATGCAAACGCGCACGTGTGAACGCGTGTGTGTATGTCCCCCCTCCAGGCGTAGCACCGAGATAGTGGACCAGTGTGGATGACTTGGGCCGCGTTGCCTCTTGACCCTTTGACACCTCCTCTCCGTTGCTTCCCCCATTTTCCGCAAGGGGATCCCCAATGGGCGGGACGGGGTGGGGTGGGGGCGGCGCTGCCAGGCGAACCTTCAACTTTTCATCGCTGAGCAGCCGTCCGCCCCTTCAGACGCTCTCCCCCCCTCATCCTCTCTGGAAGGTCAAGACGGGAGAACGAGGGACGGCCGTGGGAGCAGACATAGTATTGCTCCACACACTGCAACGCGTCCAACATGCATTGCGCTGCAGTGGGGCGTAGTGTGTCGCCGAACATGATGGCGCCACGGCAGGAGCGAGAGATGAAGAAGTCCAAGAAAATGGAAGGAATGATATCCGAACTTCCTGCCGTCCTGGAGGGGAGAGCGGCAGACCTCACGGATGAGGCTGCCCCCACCGCTTCGAGCTCCTCCACGGTGCACCGTAGCGCTTGCATGGATGTAAGGTGTCGCACGGTGCCCTCCACCTCCAAGCACGGCCAAGCCACAACGGAGACCGCACGAGTAAGCTTCGTAGCTGATAGGTCTGGACACGCGAAGGTGAGATCAGCTGCCGTTGAAACTTCTGGTGTGCGTGGTTCCACGCGGCTGCTCGCATAGCCACTCTGAAGCCCTTCCTTCGTCCTCTTCTCGATCATTCTCCACTGTTCGTGATGAAAGCGCCAGCCCCACCGCCACAGATGCGGCTCCACCAGCGTTACGCGCTGACACAGGTCAGCCGGCAGGAGGACCGGAAACGCTGTCCCGTCGGTGGTGCACCGTTGGTGCGCGAGTGACTGCAGCAGTCGTGAAGCGAGACATCTTCGAAGAAGAACGTCGTGCACATGAGGACTGAGAGCGGAGGGGCCGCTGGCAACACCCTCTATGTCGGAGTTGGAAGCCACCGTGGAGGGCATGGGCTGCTTCGGATGCTCCCTTGATGGATGAGGTAGTTCTGGATGACGTACGTAGGAGTCCGCGAAGGTAAGAAAAAACTCGAGGCGGACGCGTTCGTGGACTGCGTGCTGATCAAGCACCCAATATGAAAGCATCCGAGGGTAGGCGTCTCTCGTGACAGCCACGTGCCGCGTTGCTGGTGGGCAGGTGAGAACAAGGAACTTACGTGCCCACTGCACCACCGAGACAGGTGCCAGCGATGTGGCCTCGATAGGCGACGCGCCGCCAGCGTTCGGCGTCCATGCCTGAGGAGCTGCACACGCGCGAGGAATGCGACGTAACACACTACCGCGCCCTGTATCGAGGAGACGACGCATACGTGCCAGTCTCTCCGACACATTTCCACTCCGCTGAAGCAGTTGTGCGATGACGGGTTTGCTGGGGCTTGCATTAGAGCCAGCGGCTACTGTGAGGGCGCACGTTCCGTCAGAAGCGAGTTCGGTGGCGTACTGCTTTTCCTCTTGATACATTCGATAAATTTTGGGGTCGAGCGAGACAGGAGTGCGGCGCGGCACCGCGCTACATGGACGTCCCACCTGCCCCTCCGCACACCTGCGCAGGGTGTCGGCGTCAAGACGCACGCGGTGAAGCCGGCCTGAGCGAGCGTGAGCATCGGGGGGTAGTGAGATGGAAGAAAGCGTGGCTCCCTGCGGGACGGGTGGAGTACTCCTAGCCGTGCACGACTGGGTCTCCGCAGGAGTAGCAGCTTCCAGTAGACGTTGACATACATAGCGCATCCGCAGCTGCCCGTCAGCAGTACCTGCTGTGATGCGACCAGCTATCGTCTTCTCGGTAGTCGACGGCGTTGGTGAGGATGGGCATTTCTCCGGGCAGACACTGGCGAGGTCAGCCACCGCTTCCGAGTCGACGTGTGGAGCTGCAGAGGATAACGGCACCGCTGTGTGTGAAGTGGTATCCACTTGAGGTAGGCCAGTACCGTTACTCGAAGCTGCAGGCCGCGCTATAGCAGCTTCTGTGAGAGGATCCTCCAGCATCGTGTCGGCGGCAGAAGATGTCTCCAGGAGACGCCCGAGAGCTTCGTCGAACAGCTCGGCGAAAGTTTCCTGCCGCCCTACAGCCACGTCCCCTCTTTGGCCACCGACTGGACCGTTCTGAACTTGCTCCGGCGCATGGCGTGCCACAGCATACGCATAAGTGGGCACGTAGGTGCGCTCCACAAAGATAAAAACTGGTACGCCATACGCCGCCGCCGCGAGTGAGCCGCAGCGCTGGCGATGCTTCGCTGCGACGACATCGTAAGCCCAATGCGTGGACTCCAGTACATGACAAGGGCAGGAGGCAAAGAGGGCAGCGGAAGGGCCCTCCCGCACATAAATGCTCGTCACCGCCGCTGCCGCCGACGCTCTGATGCTTCGTTTCGAAACGTCGCAGCGCCGAGGTACTGCCGCGCACGACGCGTACGTAGCCGAAGGCACTGCGAAAAGGACAGCGAAGCGGCCACGGCGCACCACAACTTCAGTCCAAATCATCTCGCCCTCCTTCTCATCTCCCCCATGCCGCTCTCGGAGGGAGGGCGAGACGTCGGCCAGCCGCTCACCGAGGGGGCTCCGCCACACATGGCCTGACCGCTGAAGGCTTGGCGCTTCCGCAAAAGAGAATCCAGAAGGGGGCACGGCTACGCCGAATATGCGGCACAGGCGCTGGGCCGTGGCTTTGCCGGACACAAGCGGATGTCCTTGGCGCCCATCGCCACCATCACCACCACCCTTTGCGCACACGCCCCTTTTCGCAACAAGCGCACCCGTGTACAGGCCCTCCCGCGTCAGCCGTAGTCCATACCGTCCTGTTCTCGCACAGGACGTGCAATACAACTCTGTCGTAGAGCTACCCGTAGCGCGACGCAGGGACACTATAGGAAAAGAAAACCCGGGTGAGGTCTCGTTCGGGTAGCGCGTAGTCGAAAGCACCCGTTGACAGTCGATGTTCTCCGCGATGAGGCGCGCCGAGAAGTCAGCACAACACGTCGTCCCCACCGTGTCCATCCCGTCGGAACAGCCGCTCTCAAAGTTGCTGCCAGCATCAGGTAATGCATCATCATGCAGATACAGCGGAGCCAACAGCGTGCATGCTGCTTCCTGAAAGAGCACCGAGAGAAGATGTTGCTGCTCCTCCTGTCGCGCGCGCACCGCTGAAGCTGACGTCGTGATGCTGTGGGCTACCCCTGAGCATGGCATCCTGGTTTCGCTGGTGGTAAGCAGGAACAGGCAGAAAGGAGCTCGACGCACTGGCAGGTTGTGAAAGAGGCCGCGAACTGCACACTTCGTGATGACTCGAACGGAGAAACTGTTCTGTTTTCTGCTTCTTCTCACGTCCCCCCCGTGGAGCAGCCTTTGCGGAGGCAGTCCCTGCGATCCCTCTACCGGGACATAAGAAGTTATTTCCTTCCCGCAGTGCCACTGCTTTTTGAGAAGACGATACGCAGTCGTCGTCACAGCCGTTGTGAGGATGCCGTCGCGGCCACGTGCCCCGACGGCATCCGGTTCGACGCCGCCCGGAAAAACAACACCCCCACGCTCAGCGACGTCCGACGTGCTTGCCTGCTCCACGACCAGATGCATGACTATAGAGAGATCTGCGCAGACGGCGGCGAGACGGGCGAAGAACGACGACGCTGCTGATATGTCTGAAGATTTCTGTGAGGGGAGCGTATTTCGCACCCGGCACGGAGAAGACCTCTCGCTCAATGGTAGCGGTATCGCAATCGCATGTCGCACTTCCGGTTCCAGCGCTTCCGTTCTTTGCTTCTTCGAGGGGGCCGCCGCCATCGCAAAAACTTCCTCCTCTGGGCGAGGTCGGCGACTGTTGTGACGGAGTGTGTCCATTTGCGGAGCCACCAAGGCCGATAGCACAGCCGTCGCAGCGCTAGAGGAAAGGCTGTGGCGCCGCGTGATGTCCCACGCGAGAGCAGGCAGGCAGAGGAACACATCCACAACGTTGTCACAGCCGCCGTGGTCCACAGCGCCATCCTTACTGTTGCATGGGTTGGCTGCACACTTCCCTTCAGCCCCCCCATCATGCGTCATCGTAGTCAACGCCTGAGCTTCCAACGCTGGCAGAGCGAGGCGTGCGGTCTTCGCGAAGGCATCGGAGAAGGTTGGGAACTGAGAGCTGGCCTGCAGCACTTCTGCATCGAACGAAGCAAGCTGCCGAATGCGCTCCTGCTGCTGTGTCGCTGCGGGGCGAGGCATAGGGGTGAGTACTTGAGATCCAAGGAAAAATACAGAGGGAGGAAGGAAAAGCGAGCCAAAGTTCGAAGACGCCCCAAAACGAGATCCACGAGATATATCCATCTCTCTCTCTCTCTCTCTCTCTCATCTACATCACTGCAGGCAAGCGGAACGATGGCTAGAAAGGGGCAGGGGCAGCTGTGTGTCAGAAGGAGAAGTTGTCGAGAGGAAACACACAAAGGGGTTTCAGGAAGGGTGTGTCCACCCTCCTCCCCCCATCTTTACGACTCGACCGTGCCCATGGGTAAGACACGCTCTCCAGTGCTCGTCCGCTCCTCCCCCTTTGCTGAATTTGTGCCACCCACATGGCGACCACAAATCTTCATACCATGCAGTTATATATATATATATATATAGATGTGTACACAGGTGATTCGATAACGATCCGTGCCCTAATTTCTGTTGATGTCTTCCTTCAACCTCTCCAACAGGCTCGTTCAGCATCTATCCCCTCATCCTCTCCGGGTGAGGGAGGCAAGGAGCCCGCTGCGTCCTCCCCCCCTATGCGTGTCTGTGTTTTGTTTCGTCGCACTCGTTTAGACCACACACAGTTCACAAGCACACGGAAAAGGAAAAAGCCAGACAACCCTCTCGCTCTCTTCGCGCCTCCCCCCTCCCCCCCCCCGGTACAACAGATACGGGGGAGAGGGTGGGGAAGAGAAGAGATGGAGAGATCGAAGAGAAAAATGGACAGAGGATGGTTGCCGAGCCGCCAGCGGACTAGCGGGACACGTACACCGTAGACGCCCGTCACGCCTATCCCCGTTCCGCAAAACCCCTCCCCGGGAGCTTCTCTCTCTATCTGGCATCCGAGCTGTCTGTTAGCTGCCCTGAGCCTTCCCCCCTATCAAGTCTTATTTCGATGTATTCCTCCACCGCCTCTCTCTCTTTTTTTTTTTACACGCTCACCATAGATTCCCCCCCTCTTGTCGCTAAATATATATTTCCGTACAGGGCGGAGGGGAATGCCAGAAACCCTTCTGCATTCCAATAGACGCAGGTACCCCCACCAGCAGAGCTCTCTGCCTGGCGCCACACACGCCATACAAGGAGCAAAAAGAAGAAGAAGAAACATGCACGGGGAGGCATCATTAGCGCAGAGAAAGCACCATCACTTCTGATGAAGGGGTCTCCGCTCTTTGCGGTTTTTGAGTGCTGCCGAGGTCGCCATGGACGGTGACAGGGGACTGCGTCGTCGAGCTGCCCATGCCTTGACCATCACCGGACACGGTCCCATAAAAAAAACCTCTCTCTTCATTCTCATCGAGAGAGTTTCTCCGCACACCACCGACACCAGACGACACGATCCGCTGACTCGCTGGCGTGTACCGCACCGAGCACGCTGCCTCCCCTGCGTCGCAGAGGAGAGGTTGCCCGTGACGCTGCTCCTTCTCCCACTGGCGCGCTGACGGCGCCGTGAGGTTACTGGACGGCAGTTCAAAGGGGATGACGGCCGATGCGCGCAGCGAAGGCGACATCCACGTGGGCGGAGGCGCGACTGCGTTGGTGGCCGAGACGTTGAAGGCCGCGGCGTTGCGGGAATCCCGTGGGGAGAACAACCGCGACGTGAGGGGGTGATGCTGCAGATAGTAGTCTCCTGTGCAGTGCGTGTGGCGCATCGTATGGGCAGCCACTGGCCCGCTGATCACAGGTACCTCAGAGGTAGTGGCGGTCGAAGGGGCGGGGTTGACGACGATAGATTCGAAGTGCGTCGACAGATACGGGTGGGCCTGCGCCTCCCACGTCGTCAGCCGCTCCGCAGCATCCCAGTACAGGCAGCCTAATAGAAAGTCCGCCCACACATATGGACGGGCGTCATCTACGGCTCGGAGAAGGAAGTACTGCCCCGCTTCCACAACCTGTCCTTGCGGGAATAACCACTGCAGGAGCGCGCGTTGCTCCGGCGTCTCCCACGTCGTGATTCCCTGACTGTCACCGAAGGAGGACGTAAGGGGAGAAAGCGATGGTGAGAAGCACTCGTGTGTGCTGCTGAGTTGCATCACCTCCATCAACTCCACTGACTTGGGCGACCCCTGCAAGCGTTGCTCATGATGGCGTCGTTGACCAGCGGTGCTATTCAAGAAACCAATAAAGTTCCGCCAGCATTGCTCTACGGCGGCATCTTCTGTCATTTCTTCATCCTCCTTCCTTTCGCAATGGTGACTGTCTGGTAAGGCGCCAGGCGGACTGCCGTTTCCCTGCCCAAGCGACGGCTGCTGCTGCTGCTGTTCGCGGTGGTGTTGGTGTGTATGTTTGTACTCACGCCAACACGTCTTCACCATGGCGAGGAACGCCGCGTCCGGCATCCCGAGGGCGCGCACCGCGGAGCAGAGCAGCGTTGCGTCATCGTGCGCATCTGGAAAGAGTGCGTGACCGGCGTGCAACTCGAAGAGTACACAGCCCACCGACCACATATCGATGGCGGTCGTGTAGGGCACGCGCAGGGCCATCTCGGGGCTGCGATACGAAGGGGACTGCAGCGGGAAGGAAGTGCCAGTGGCGCCGGGAGCAATATAGCGAGAGTGACCAAGATCGATGACCGCCACACGAGACGACGTCATGGGAGGGGCAGCCACAATCGCGACAGAACTCGAAAAAAAGTGGTGCGGTCGAATGCGTCCAGAAGAGACGGGGGTTGAGGGGCTCTCTCGGTCACTGACGACACCGCCGCCACCGCCGCCGCGGCCGTCACCGCGACTGGAGACGGTCACACTGACCTCACGACTACTGCTGCTGCTGAGGGGGCAAACGTCGGTGGGGCCACCACCGCCCTCTCCTTGCGTTGGAGTCGACGTCAGCGAGGAGGCGAGCGCAGTAGCATCGGCAGTAGGGCACTCCTGCATGATGTACGAGGCACTACGAGCTGCACCAAGTTTTCGCATACCCGTCTCGGACGAGGGAAGCACGATGCTGTCATCGGTTCCTACCTGCAGTGCGTCGGGGCTGCTGCACTCCATCGCATCCCCCCGCTCTGCACCGTCGCCGACGTCTGGGTACCGCGGACGCAGATGGGTGTGGAGAATCCCCGAGGATGGAGAGATACTGGGCAAAACGCGGCTGCTGCTGTCGGCGCGCGAACGCCCCACTCCTTCGTTGCTTAGCGGCTGCTCGTCACGTTCGAGCAGGCTCGGGTGACGCCAGCCGTTACCACCACGGGCGGACAGCGTCGCGGCGCTGGTGTCGAGGGTCTGCCCAGAAAGGATACTGGAACTTCGCTGACGGGGCGGCGTCGTGATGATGGCCTTTGGCAGGCTGAGGCGCCGCCCCGTTAGGGGTGGTTGTGGCTGTGGCACCCCGACCTGCGATAAGCAGGCCACGCCCGCCTCCACCGGACTTCCACCACCCGTCTGTTGCACAAAACGATCGACGAACACCACGTTTTCTGGCTTGATATCACCATGCAGAAGATGTGCGTAGTGGTGCATGAAGTGCAGCGCCGCCACTAACTGTGCGAGAATGCTTTTGACGACGTCGAGCGGCAGCGCCGCCGCCTCACGATCGTTGCCATGCGTAGGCGGCAGGTCTTCCAGGGCAAGCGAAACAGTACACTCACTAGCCGAGCAGTCCATCTTCCACTTCCGCATCCCTCTCCGTAGCTCAATAACATCACGTACGCTGAACCCAAGAAGAGGGAAGACTAGCACATGGTGACCACGATACTCGAAGCGGGTGCGGGGGGTAAGTACCGAAGAGAGACGCAGTATTCGCTGATCGGTTGCCGACAGCCACGGGGAGCCGAACGAAGACGAGAGTGGCGAAGCGTGGAAAGTATTGTGTGACGCAGACAAGTCAGCGCGAGAGAAAAAATTACCCGCGCCGTCGGCACCCTCCTCCGTGCCTCTCTCGCAATGCGGCCACATCGCGATGCAGCACTTCTTCAGCTGGTCGCTAAGGTCCCATTCCGCTTCTGCGGCACGTTGAAAGGGAAGTTCACGCCGTATCAGCTTCAAGGCGCAGTTCCTCTCCGGACTGGGTGGCGGGCTTGCATGATCAACGGCTCGTACTACAATGCTGAACGTGCCAAACCCCAGCACTTCCATCACTTCATAGCGGAAGCCGATATGCATGCCGAGCGTGATCGGCAGATAGGAGGCGGGAGCCGTTTCCGGTGCAGTGGTGGATGCTTTATGATCTGGTTGAGATGTGCTGTGCTGGGTAGCCGCTTCCGACTTCGAGCAGCCCCTCGAGGGTGGTGTCGCACGATCAGTCGTGCCGCATGCGGTGCGTGGCTGCACAGCTGGACCGCAGTAATAGATAAGTTGGTACCTCATCATCTCTTGCTGCTCGAGCAAGGTGAGCCGGTCACGCATCCAGTACAGCGCTTCGTGAGGAGTCCATGGCGGTGGCGGAGGTGAGCACAACGCCGTCGCCTGCAACTCTCCTTCGGTGTTGTCTGCCCAAGGCGGGGCCACGCCATTCCCCGCTTCATGGCTGACGCGGCTGGTATGGCCGTCGCTGACGGTAGGGGTGTCCCTGTAGGATCCGTGACGCCGTCCATGAAGGTTCGAGCGGTGAACGGCAGGTGTCTTCTCTGGCGTGCGGGCTACTGTGCTAGCGTCGTAGGAGGATTCGCAACTCCGTGACGTCGCCGGGGGCAGCGGCTCCATGAGATTCGCCGACGACGTGCAGAGAATCGTGCTGGCCCTGGAGCTTCCACTCGAAATTCGCTTGTTCGTGCGATCCAGCACCGTTGCTACAAAGTCGTGAGAGACCAGTGAGGCCGAGCTGCTGCTGCTCTCCTGTGTGGGACTCAACAAGACTGGCCTCGGCCGCGATGACAGCGCAGTTGAGGGTGAGGGTGGGGGAGGGGCGTGAAGGGCTGCTGAGAACACGCGGCGCTTGACAGCATCCGCACCATTATCATCGCTGCTACGCAACTCCGGCGTGAGGTCTCTGTTCTGAAACTGAGATGCGGGGCTTTTGGGCGATGTGGTCCCTGCGGCTTTCGAGGGAGGCGTGGAGGAAGCGGACCAGGCCCGAGTTGGGCCCTCACGACCACGACTTCGGCTGAGAGACCGCTGCACCATGCTCTCATGCCACGCCCCGTCGCCACGCCAACTTCGACTGCTAGCACAGGATCTCCTCGGCTGCTGCTGGTTCTGCGAGGCCGCTCGCTGCTCCGGGGACTTCAGCTCCTTCGAGAGTGACGCGCTCTTTGCATCTGGAGGCTGTAGACCGGTGTTGAAGCGGCGTTGGCTGCTCAGCTGTGGTGAGCACGTTCGAAGTGCTGTCGTGGACGCGAAATCTTCGCTGAGGGCTCGGCGATCCCAACGAGCAACGCGACTTGCTGCCACTGTTGTTGTTGTTGTCTCACGGAGGGTCAGGGTCTGTCGAGAGGAACGAGCATTTGGATCTTCAGTTTCCCTTGCAGTTGAGAACGGGAAAATGCAGCAGCTGCTGCTGCTATGCTGTTGCTGCTGCCGCTGCCCGTCGTCTATCCCCGGTTGCCATCGCGAGCTGGTGGGGGAGAGTGGGCTAGGGCATGCATGACGGTACGGTAAGCTTCCTGGAGGGGCAGCGATGGGAGCTGACGGGAGGGATGGTGGCTCTGCATCCAAAGAGGGGGTTGCGCCTATGGTAGCCGCGCTGCGCTGCACCATTGGTAATATCGTACTGCTGTGTTCGCGGCTGGGCTTCGGGCCATCGCGCCCAGCATGGCAAAGCGGAGGTGTAGGGGAAAGGGTGGTGGCAGCCGTAGAAGCGGGGGCGTCCTGTGATGTGGCCATGGGGATTTCCTGTGTTCGTTCGGTCCAAGGGTGGGTACTCCCTTCGATACAGTGAGAGATCGATGCCAACATCTTGGGCGTCGGAGGTGGGGAGCTGACGGGCATTAGCCCTTTTCCATCGAGACAGTCTTGCGAACCTGCAACCTGTCCGCAGCGCCACGGTGGGGTGGCGAGGGAGAGGAAAGGAGTGGCCAAGGGGGCTGAGGAAAGGATGAGATGGTTGCCATTACCGAGCGTTGATGCTGCCAGTAAGGCGGAGCTCTGGCGTATGCTCAATGACTCACCACCGCCGTCGCAACATCCGCTGACTTCTGAGGTGTCCGCGTCGAACCGGCTTGGCCCCCGCTCGCATGGCCCACAGATGGGCGATTCACGCGCAGGGAGGTGGCCTCCCCCTGGGCGGTTCGGAAGGGAAGGCAGCTCTACGTTCCCTTCTTGCTGCCCTACGGGCGTTGGGTGGGCCCTTCGCAGCATTCGTTGCACAGCAACAGAAGAAGGCGCTAACACATGTTCGAAAGGCCCAGAAGGCTGCTGCTGCTGCTGCGTGGTGGAGATGGGTACGTCACTTTCATGGCTTGACAACGGGGCAGAGGCGACGATCCCGGTAAAGCGTAGACTTGGTGTGACTGACAACGGCTGCTCACTTTCCACGATCGGCGCCGGGCCGAGGCGAGGCGCGGTCTGCAGTGCGCTACAGTTCCCTGCCACGCCTGCCGATACCGCTTGAGTCGCTTCGGTTGCGTCTCGGAAAGCGTGGATGCCCTCGGGTGGCGCCGGCATCGCCGTGGAGGTCCACGGGGAGGTCATGGGCCGCCTACGTCAGATAATCAAAAAGAGGGAGAAGGAGGCAAGGGACAGCGAGCCGGTGAGAAGAAATTAAAAAAGAATTTCTCGTCTGCTGCCCCGTTTTTCCCCCTGCCCTTTCCGCTTTTCTTAGCAAAGAGAAAGATAGGCAGGAGACTACGACAGTGCAACCACCTACCCGTGCAACCACGGAGTTCAAAAACTATTGAGAGCGGTCTGTGGATGTGGCGTAGGACTTCTCCCCTCCCCTCCGTCAAATTCCCTGAGCCTCACTCACTCTCCTCCAACCACGTCGTCCCGAAAAATTTCTCTCTCTCCCCTTCCTTTTTTCTTCCGCGTTGTTCGTGTCTGAGTGCGCCACGTATGAAAGAGGGGCACAACGAAGAGTTGAGAAAACGAGATGTGGCGAGGAGTGACGACAAAAAGCGGACTCGAACTTCCCAATCGGGATACACGCCGGTCGTCTTCCTTGCGGCTTTTACGGTAGCCGAGCCTCAAGGCTGTTTGAAAAGATGGGGTGGGCGAAAGTAGAGAAGAGGCTGGTGTGAGATGGGGTTCGAGGTGTGTGTGTGAGGGGGGGGGAGGGGGGGAGGAATGACACGCAACACAAAAGGTGAGAGGGATATATAGGGCGAGATCCGGCCCGAGCGTATTGCCCTCCCTCCCTCGGTGGGTGTGTGAGAAAGATAGATAGAGAAAACGAAGCTGCGCGCTGGGCCCCCTCCTCCTCCTCTTCCTACTCCTTCCTAAATAAATAAAAAAGTCAATGTACCTCAGCAGCAGCAACAAGAGCAGAAGGATCCATTCATATATATATATATATATATATATACAAAACCTGATGAGCCAACCACACCAAAAGAGAACAACGCTCCCCCCCACGCACACGCACACGCGTTCGCGACTGATGCTAACACAGCGAATGGCCGAACGTCGGCAACCAAGACAGGAGAGGAAGGGGGAGAGATGACAGAGGAAAGATGTCACGAAAGCGGAAGCGAAGGATGGATGGAGAAGAGGCTGGAAGGAGAATCGAAAAGAGAAACAACAAAGGAGGACAGTAAACTGAAAGGAGGGGTGCGGGGAGGAGGGAGAGAGGACGTCACGGTGGCCCCACGGGGTGATGATGCGTGATAACCTCTCTGTATCACCGAATTTCCTGACCAAAAAAAAAGCAATGGGTAGAGGGAATGTTCATACGCACCATACCGGCCTCGACGCCTACCTACTCAAACAAAGATATATATATATATATATACACGTCCGTTTCCTCTTTGTCTCTCCTTTTCTTTTGCTCTCGAGTCTTTTTTTTTTGTTTACATACAGAAGGTTGGCGCGTCCCGGAGAGTGGTGCCACTGTGCCACAATACACGCCGTTGGGCTCAACAACACGAAGTCCCCCCCCCCTCCCGAGAAAGAGTAGGGTGGGAAAAGGGGAATGGAAGAGATCAAAGGGAAGCAGGAGAGGAAACAGCAACCATACAAGGGGTAACACACACACACAAAAAAAAAAAGAGGCAATCAAAATGAAAAATGCGGGAAGAGCGCTGGTGGGAGAGGTGTTCTTCGAGGTGGTGACCCCACCTCTTACACAGACACAGACACACTCTCACAGCAGCGTACAACCCTCCACCCGTTAGAACAGAGGGGAAAATAAAAATGTCAAGCAGCACGAAACGCACAAACGAAAAATGAAAAGCAAGAGAGAGAGAGAGAGAGGGGTCGGTACGTCACAGTGAACTCCATCGACAACAGAAATGCGCGAAGCGTGCTGCGAGGGAGGGAAGTCCTTTCCTTTCCTTCGTTCCGGAGAGAGATGTAAACAAATAAATAAATATATATATATGCGGGGGAGGGGAGCGCGAATGCGATCTTGATGGCCTATTGGTGATAGCTCCAACCTACCTACACACACCGGTCTGGAACAGTGCGAGCCTTTCACCGCCGCCACCACGAAGCTATATCTACAGATAGATAGAGGGGAGGGATGGAGGTGAGGACACCTTTTCGCTGGCAGCACCAAAACACCCGCACATATGGATGCGTGCATACATGTATAGAAGGAGGAAAGAGTGGTGGGGCGAGAGGAAGAGAAGTAGACGAGAAGGGAGAGGGCAAAGGCAGGCCACTTGCACGGACGAAAGAGAAAGTGGAAAGGCGACTGCATCAATAGAAAAGCTACCAAAGCCCCCTTTCCTCCTCGCCGGCTACGTAGGCTTGGGGCAAAGAGGGGTGGGGGCCCCCATCCATATAGAGAAAGGAAGGGAGGGCGCACTTCTCTCTCCACCACCCTCCTCTTCCAATTTCTCTTAGCGCATGAAAGTAGACTCCTAGTCCTTCTTTTTGTTGTGTACGACGTGGCACAGGTACAAGATGTGTGTGTGTGTGTCTGACCCGCTATCCGCAACACATAAAACAAGAGAGCTCCCCCGCATCCTTCATGGATTAAGGGAGTAGGAAGAGGAGAAGAGGGTGGGATGGGGTGTAGAGTTTCCTAGTGAGAGCCACCGATCACGGTTGTTCCCATCTGCGCCCCCCCCCCTCCACGTTCTTCGTTCCGCGCACTGCAGCTGGCCCTCTTCCTCTCGCAACTTCTTCTTCACCTGACGAGAGCTCCTTTCTTAACGCAGAGGAGACGAAACATTTCGTGCTGCTGCTGATGACTCCGCTCTCTCTTTCTCCATACCTGCCACATCGAGGCGTGGACCGCCGATGCGGATCTCTCTAAAGCCGTCGCTTCCACGCTGCTTCGCGAGCGGCTTGACGTGCATTTCGGCGGAGCCACTCCGCTTCTTGTGCGCGCTCCATTTGTGTGACAACGTACTCGTCGGAGGCCGCGGAGTTGTGCCCCTCCGGTGGCTGACTTGGCGCTGTTGCGCCGTCTCGCATCGACCGTCGAAGTTGGGCGGCTTGAGTTCCTCTGTCTGCAAAGTCCTCCGAAGTGCAAGAGGCATCCATGTGGCGGGCGAGACGCCGCTCTCGCGCAATGGCAAGCTTGCGCTGCAGCTTATCAACCTCGTATTCCATCTCATTTACGTCATCGTACAGGCCTATCCGTCGAAGGAAGCGATGCAGCCGCACGTCGCACTCGTAATCCAAAATCCTTTTCTGCGTTTGCCAGATACTGCGCGTCTCCTCCACATCAACCCCAGTGAAGGCGAGACGGTACTCGTGCCCGGCAGCGCTGCTCTCCCCACCGTAGGTGCCGTGCTGGGGCGGGTACGCCGGCAAGCAGAACAGCGCCCGTCCCGGTGCCGTGCCGTTCACGAGGATGGTTTTGAGAGCGGCGGTGGCACTCATGCCGAGCCACACCGGCGCCATGTAGGGGGGAAAGAAATGAAGAGCTGGAAGCCCCGCAAGGTATGCCAGAGGGCCGGCGAGCAGCGATCCAGCAGCCACAGTCGCGAGAGCCACACCCAAAACCCGCCGCGTGTTAGCGATCCAACTGTCAAGACGATCGTTGAAGCCGACGCGCAGTTCAAGGTGCCGCACTGTATTAAAGTAGGTAAGCCCTGCAGCAAGCGCGAGGGTCGGATCGATCGTGAAGAGCGTCGCAGCGCCAGCACCTGCTGTATTCGACCATACGACTTGAGCGCCGGAAACCCACGAGAGGGCAAGGGGGCTCACAATGCGCATAGCCGCATCCTGCTGAAAGAAAGCTCCGATCTGTTGTGCCGGCACCCCGAGCGAATACAGAGACAGGAAACCGCCCACCATGTAGGGTAGCGTCATGTGGATATTGCTCGTGCGATGGCTACGGAAGATGCGGTCACGGTCATGCTTCAACTTCTGCGCGGCAACGCGCTTCTCCCAGGCGATGGCGCGGGGGTGGTCGGTAATGCCCTGATATGCCTTATACGCATTCTGCAGCTCCGGCAACGCCCCGGCTGCCCGGTGCAGGCACCGATCACCGTAGAGGGTGCACGGCAAGGTGAGGCAGCGGAAGAACACACCGGATAGAATGAGAGCGGAGGCCGGGGTCTGCAGGGCCGCACCGTGCGCCAGTGACAGTGCCGAGTTGGCGAGGAAGGTGGAGAAGAGGCCGGAACGGCGAACCGGCGTTGGTGACCACATGCGTGCGATGATGTGCGGGGGAGCGGGCGAGTGAGAGGCGGATCTCCGGGGAATCAGGCGGCTCTCCGTTCTTCACAATCAGGAGTGTACGTCTCTCCACTTTCTTCTCCGCCACTCTCCCCAAAAAGAAATTTGGTGCGATGCCCGTCGATCGATAGTCTTTCTTTTTGTTACTGTTGCTGTTGTCGGTCTGGAAGTGGGGGGGGGGGAGGGGGGAGAGGAGGAGAAGGAGGTCGGTGCACACGATGCCTTTTGACCAATCGCAGCCTCACTTCTCCCTTCGTATACAACTCTCCCTCTAGCCTAACAGTATTCCCTTTTCCGTACGTGACTGCAGCTACCGCACCTCACGGAAGACATAGCCGACCGTGACGATACCTAACTTTCCTCCCCCTTCTTCCTCTCCTGAGACGGTCCTCCAGCGGTGCGCGACGTACACGCTGGGATTTGATCGTGCGGGGGGAAAACGCGCGCTGTCTGTGCCTTATCCGAAAGAGGTACCGGGGGGGGGGCAGACCAGCGTTTTATCCAACGGGATAATCCCTCCGACGTCCTCAGAACCGCCCGTCGCGTACGCCGTCATCAGATGTTCAATATATGTATATGTATCCACCGAAACAAACGCAGAGAGGGGGGAGGAGCAGAGGTATGTGTGTGTGTGAGTGCATGGTGCAGATACCGTTCGCCTCTTCTCCCTTCCCTCCTCGGTCAGCCATAGGATGGCGTTGAGAGGGAGGAGGGGGGGAGGGAGAGAAAGGGGAGCGAGGATGGTGTGTGCGCGCGAGGTGACCAAAAAAAAAAGAGACCGATACGTTGTCGGGTTTCTATCCCCTCTCTCTCTCCCCATCTTCGTACCGCCTCTACGTGTTTTGAGTTTTTTCTTTGTTTCTCCTCTGGCTGCTCCAGCCACGGAGGCGGTCCGGTTCACCGTGGGCGGGAAGATCGCATCAAACAGGGAGCTCGACGGCAGAAGCAAACGAACGAAGAAGGGTGGGGTGGGGGGGGGGAGGGAGGGTGCATAGAAGAGGCAGGAAGCGATCGATGGTGCTCCTGCTCGAATGCCTCGTCCCTTAACCTCTCCCGTGACACAGCCCCATCCTTCGGCATATTTTACGTTATTGAGGCTGTCTATGTGTTGCAATGGCAGCGGGGAAGGAGGCGAACGAAGAGAATCGATGAGAGATGTACGCCAGTAAGAAAAAAAAGTAATAGAGAGAAAAAGGTGCGTTGAGAAGGGCTGCGGCGCATAACCGCGCCGAAGTGATCGACTTGCCGGAGTCGTCTTCCCATTCTGCCTCCCCCACCCCTGTCCCTTGCGTAGGCAGCGGTAAGCGGCAATCACGCATCTTCGGCTTCTCGCCGTCCCCCCTCCCCCCCTTTGCAGACACACACGCGTCTCGGTCTATGCATCACCACGTTCCGCGCTCACTGCTGCGCTCGCGCGAGGGCCACGCAGACGAGGACGAAGTCGTGCCACTGCTACAGAGCATCTGGTTTAGTGAGTCCTTCAGCTCTTGCTCGCGGGCCAACAGGGATTCTCGGCGCCGCCGCTGCTGCTCGAGCTCATCGGCGGTGGCGTTGAGGGCCACGGGCACCTCACATGGCGCGACCATGTCAGGTGTCGGTGAGGCGACCGCCATGGTGGGTGCCGTTGATGGTGCCGGTGGTCGCGTCGGTTGAGAGGGCGATGACAACACAAATGGCAGCCGCCCATCCTCCCGCGCTTCCCTCGTCTTTTGCAATACGGAGGAAGGACAGGAGGGGGCGAGTACCGGTGCGAAGTCCGCACTCTGACCCATCACCCTGCTTGGCGGTTGTGGGGCTAATCCATCGTCGCCGCGGTGTGTGGCATCCGTCCTGCTGGGCACGAAGCGTAGCGGCGTTGGGCTGGAGAGCGGTACCGTGTTTCGCGGAGTCTCCGCAACCACCGGATCATCGCTGGCATCTGCGTACCGCGCGTAGCTCCCAACACCGCTACTGCCACCGCCAACGCTGCCGCGGTTGACCGGTGGCGACTGGGAGGAGGAGGAGGTAGCGGTGGCGGTGGAGGAAGAAGCGAGAGATGCAGCTGCGGCGCGCAGCAGTCGATAGCGCAAGGCTCCATTCACATTGCGCAGTGCGTGCTGGAGAAGGGCCACTTCTGCATCCGACGGGTGCGGCGGTGGTGGCACCGCGTAGGGCGAAAGTGATGCAGATTGACGTGAGGGATGCCCAGCCGCGGCCTCTCCATCGTCATTCGCAGCGTGGGGCGAACGGACTTGACCTTCGAACAGTAGCCTACTTCGTGGCGTTTGGGCAGACTCCCCCATCACTGGTGTTGTCGGAGCTGCAGTGGTGGTGCCGGCGCTTGGGGTGGTAGGTGCCCGCGTGTCACGCTGACCGGCCTCTGGGCCAGCCTCTCCAAGCCAAGAGGTGTACTCCTGCGTGCTGTCCCATGGAACAGAGTCGAGGATGCAGTGCCACGACGCAAGCCTCTCCTTCGACGTCTGCTCCGCCTCTTCGAGCTGAGTGAGCTGACCCTGCAACAGCCACTCTGCCTGCGCTAATTCCTTGTGGGCCACAGACTGCATGTGCGCCCACGACGGTAAGCCGTGGCGACGTCGTGGCGTTACCTCCGCCGCCACATCTACTGCCGCCGCCAAGGAAGACGCCGGAGACGTGAAACATGCGGAGAGAGTGGCGGCACCGCGCTGCAGCCGCTCCAGTTTACGTCGCAGCCCCTTCTGTTGATATCTCCAGTTCGCAAGGTCAAGTGCCTTCACCTCCGTCACCTCCAGCAGCCGCGCATCGACGTGGCGCACGTCGGCCAAGATCTGTGCCATTGCTGCGAGCCTGTCACGCCGGAGTTCCAGCAGGTGATACAGCGTGGCCTCCCTTTGCTGATCCTGTACGCGCCACGGCTTAGCAAACATTTCTTCTGCTTCTCTCACCACCTCGCGCGTCTCCCTCAGTAAGGCCGCTGGCATGTACAACAGTGCATCAGAGAGAGGGAGATAGTCGTGGTTGGTGTGAGGCCCTACCAAGAGAGCCAGTCCACTGCATCGCACACAACAGCTGAGACAGTAGTACTCCTCCAACTCGGTCGGAAAAAGCGAGCAGGCGCTAGGACGCGAGGCCACCTCTGCGACTTTCAGGGCCGCCGCCATGCTGGATGACAGTCACCCGCCCACACCCTCAAACACACAACAGCGAGCGGCTTCAAGGAAGACGAGCCTCTTTCGCGTGCGATACGTGCCTCTTGCTCCTCTCTCCTTCCCCCTTCAAGGTACACTGCGGGGAAAGAAGACGAGCAGCAGAGAGTAATGAAAGGGTAAGAGGAGGGGGCGGGGCGTTCACTGTAAGATGTGAGACCTATGGAAAAAGGGGGGCGTCGCACCTCTCTATGCGGTGGGTGCCTGGCAGTGAATGGGCCACCCTCCTGCTTCTTGTCCTCTTTGAAGCCGAATAGCGATGGCAGCGGGCGGATCTTTACGCTGTGAGTGGGTGTATGTGTTGGGGGGGGGAGGGAGGGGGGAGGGGGAGGGGGAAGGCAAGGGAAGGGAAGGGAAGGAGGGTGGCTCGCAACACTTCTACGTCCTTTTCGTCGTTGCTCTATTATCGCCCTGGTAGGCATATATATATATATATAAAACCTCACTCTAATAAGGTATTTGCGTATAATCTGTTCTATGGTAGTGTGCAGGATAGTGCGGTGCGGAGCGGCAAGGGAGACACTGCGTAGAGAAACACAGCGTGTGTGCACAACCGTGGCAACGACACGCTGGCGGTGTTACGTGTCTTGTCACGTTTTTTGTTGTCTTCACCTCGTGTTGTCTATGAGCGCATACATACCGTACATAAATGAACGTGTGTATCGACGCGTGTGTGCGTGCGTGTATTGTCGATGTGGCTTGTCTGGTCTCGTGGTGCCGCAGCATGCAACGCTAGCACCTTCTCTCTCACACACATCTCCGTCACCCAGAAGAGAAGAGACCCGAAAGTGCAAAAAAAGAAAAAGAAGATAAGACAACCATTGCAGCATTCAAAGAAGAAAAAAAGTAGAGAAAGAGCGCGCGCGCGTGTGTGTGAGTGAGAGAGAAGGGGGCGATGGGACGGAGATACGGGCATCCGAGTCCTTTTTCTAAAGAGAAGCGCCCTTGCGCATCGAGTGAGAGTTCTCCCCTCCTGTTCTCTGAGAGGAGCCGATCGAGATTCATGCTGCGCTCCTGTCTAGGCCACTACATCGACTTCTCCTTTCTTTCTTCCATCTCGTATACATATATATATATATATATTGGGAGCTGCTATCTCTGCCATCCATGCCCAAGACTTTGCCCACGTACACATCCCTCGGCAATTCCGTGCGTGTGACGACTCCGGCTACGGCACCCTCCCCAAGAAGGTGGTGCCGTTGGCGGGGTGGGCGAGGGAATCAGAGTGGTGTTAAGAAGAAAATATCACAGCGGCGAAAGCTGCGGTGTCATCGACAAAATGGAGTTCAGCGCTATTATGAAAAAAAATGGTGATCGAAGGCTTCCCTTCTGGCGCTTATGCGCCCCCCCTCTCCCCTCGCTGAGGGTGGTGTCTTCCGCATACACAAAACGGCGATGCCACATGGTTGGGGAAGCCCGTGGGGGCCATGGCTTAAGGGAAGACAACCTCCGGGCCCACCCTTGCGGGCTCCAACTGTGGCGCAGGCTCCGGCTCGACATTCACCCCATCAGAGAAGAACATGTGCCGCACGGATCTTGACAGACATTACGCATCATGGCGAGCTTCTGCGCACCGTGTGCTGAAGGACGTTGCGGGACGGTGGAGCGCATGCTGCTCTCGATACTTTCGCCCGCTACGCACGCGTACCAGGAGGACCTGATTTCTGTCTGGACCCTCGATATGCGTACCGTCTCCGCTGGGACGAAGAGACCACCTCGACTGTGAGGGTCGTCTACTTTCTTCTTCGTTACCCCGTCGTTCAGATGGAGCGGAGGCCCTTCCGCAAGGGTGTGGCTTACCATGATGTCGAGGCAGGTTTGCGTTGCTGTTTTCTCCGAATATGACCTACTCTTCCACTCCCCTTCAGGATACATTGCCCACATTCCCACTCCCTCCACCGTTCCCACCGAGCGCACTCGCCAGGATGCAAGACCCCACTCCAGGCGATGGAGGGCAACACGACCAACTGCTGCCTCCCGCTGTTTTCTCGAGGACCTCTCCTTACGTATGCGGGGTGCACGAAGGCGTCAAAGCTGTGAGCTCCTCCTCCCCCCCCCCAGACGGTGCTCCCGTCTTCAGGTAGAGGGGAGGCGGAGGTGGGTGGGTGGGGAGGGAGGAGGAAGCGCAACGGAGTCGCTAGTACCTTGCAGAGCCGTCAGACCCCGCACGCCTCTGAACACGCACTTCTCTGCGAAGGCTAACACTCAGGCTACTTCAGGTACGGGGCCCTTGTCGAAGCTCCTTGGAGACCACGTGTTCCTCCGTGCTGCGCCAACACGCACAACCGGGCGTTGGCAGCTCCGTAACCCAAAACGCCATGCTTGTGTGTGTGTGTCAAGTAGTTGGGGTGGGGGAAAGGTGAAGGGCATAGCATGCACGACAAGATGTAGCTTGAGCTGCCTCTGTGCGTAACGTCCATCCTCTTCCCTCACAAGTTGTTCGTGAACCGGAGCACGGCGGTGGCCTTCGTCTTCTCTATCCTTGCGCCAACAGCCTGGCGGATGCTTCGCCCCAATTTTTTTCAAAAAGGGGGGACGATGTGGAGGGAGGTGAAGCGGCATTGAGGTTGGCGTTTCCCAGACTGACCAGTACGTTGTATCTGGTCATCTCCGAACCAACGTGATCGGCGGGGCAGCACTTCTTACAATTCGAAAGGAATAGAGCTAGTTGTGCAATCGATATGGAGTCGTTTGGGAAGGAGCCAGCGAAACCGATGTCCCTCCCCCTCCTCTCTGGAGTCAAGGGATAACCGTGAGGGAGAGGAGGAAGGGGAGGGGAGAGAGAAGACCAGAAAGATCATCGAAGCGGAAGCAGGCTCGACATCCTTCTTTTTGTACTTCAAGAGGAGAGGAAGGGAGGAACTCCCTCCCTGAGAAGCGACAAGCCCCCCTCTTCCAGAACTCAAGGAAATCAGGCAAGTTGGACTACGTCAAGGCGACAAGGGGCCCCCGACGCTGTCAACGGCGATTATGGCGAGGCCTCTTTGTGTGCAGGTGTGGGGCCGCATCGGAGGTAGGCGCTTCGGCAGCTTCGTCTGTGCCGCGAGGTCGACGAAGCGACCTGGTTACGTCATGCGTCACTGCCGCATCGGCTGTACGTCGCTGTTGCGCACCACCGTGTTGCCTCTCCGTGGAACAGTGATCCCCATGATTGGCAGTCGCCGTTGCTGCATCCACCCGCATCCAGCGAATAGAAGTGACATGAATCACCATGCCCAACTCGCTCTGCGCATCTTGTACGACCTCGGTGGAGTAGACCCACCGATACCACCCACGTCGTTGCACGAGGACGTAGTGGAGCAGAGCACTCGCGGCTTCCTCCCGCAGCTGATGGGTTTCTCCTCCCTCCTCTAGTAACGAAGGAGGGGTGGTGGCGCCAGCCGCACAGCAGCGCAGCGCCCGTTCTGTGACGATGGTCCACAGAGCATCACCTTGACGTTCGCGCTCCTCCGGTGGCACAAATATCTTCGCGTTCTCCGCATCTAGCACCTTCAGGAAGGCACCTTCGACGTCGTTGACGCGCTGCTCACAGAAGTTCACCACCACGCACTCGTCGGGGTTGGTGGCCATGAGCTCGGTGAGTGTGTACAACAATGCTGGCCAGTCCTTGGGGTTGCCATACAGTGCATCGCACAGCACCACATAGTGGAAGGGTTGGCTTCCGACAGCGGCAGCTGGCTCCGCACCTGAGGCAGGCCTGGTCCGTTGAAGAGCCGTCGCACACTCTATCAGGGACGCGGAGGGTTTGAGCAGGTCCGCGGCCATGGATGTCACGACGCGATGCGCCACCGCCGATAGATGGGACTGAGATACCGTCACAGGGGAGGCTTGCTGCTGCTGCTGCTTCGGGCCAAGGCCCTTCACGACAACCTTTTCCTTCTGGAGTTGCTTGTGCACACTGGTGGAGGCGGTGGGCCCCCACTTCCACGACATGGCAATGCAGTACCCGTGTCCGTGGCTGCGCTCCAGCACCCGCTTCACGTTGAGCTGGACATTGTGCTCCATTAGCGGTACGAGCTCCTTGAGGTCTGTGATCGCCACGCGGGCTCCAGCCATGGCAAGCGCGATACCCAGGCACCCGACCCCGGCGCCAAGCTCCACGATGTTCCGCTCGGCCAGCGACGCCACAGAGGGGTCCGTTGAAGACGGCGCTACGAGGCTGGGGCTGAGTGGCAGGTGGAACACTCGGGTGTGTAGGTGCCTTAGGGCGGCACTGTTGCTGTTCCACAAGACTGCACCTAGTTGATCTTCGGCACTTTCCAACTCCACGTGCATTGCAGTGGTGTTCTCCCCGGCTGCATTGCCGCCGCTGCCGCCATGGTTGTTGCAGACCGAGTCAGGTACGGCCCAGTGTCGCGTCGCCACCGCACCATATGGTGTGTCTACTTCCCTTAGCGCCCACGTCAACATTTTTGTTTGCAGACGTCACGTCCGGCGCCTGTGAAGCCGATGAAAAGATGGCAAAAGAGAAACAATCAAATCAAAAAGGAAGAAAGGAAAGAGAGAAGTTCTTCGCGTGTTTGCGTGCCCGCTTCGTATGCGCCCATGTAGTTCCTCTCTCCACTGCCGCACAAGAGAGGAATATATCCATCGATCTATTTTTATACACCACTTCTAGTCGAGAGTTCTCACGCCATGCGGCGGGGCTCGCGTGCCACTAGCCGGTAGGCCCTGTCCTCAGGAGAGGACGAGAAGAAGCAGCGGAACAGCACTGCGCGCGCCGCAACCACTAATCCAAGCGAATCGCGAAGTTTTGGATCTCGTCTACCTCGAGGTTGAGCGAAGCGAGGAAGTTCGTCTGTCTTTTTGTGAGAAAAAGCTTCCGCCTCTCCCTTCCCCTCCCTCCATCAAAACCAGATATGTAATACTTAGGATGACAGGGGAAGAGTGCTTCCGGCGCAGCATCAAGCAGAGCCCTACCACCACCGCGTTTCGAGGACGTGCATAAGGATCTACCGCCTCCTTCTTTTCCACTCCTTTCGTTCTTCCACTTTTTATCCCCCCCTCCCCCGCCGTACGATTCGCTTGGAACGAGAACAACGACATCAACCAACGCGCCAAAAAGAGGGCACAGCGTGGCGGGAGAGGGCAGGGGAGGTTCCCTTTCACGCATCTTGCGCGTGGACAGAGGAGTACGCGATTTTCTCCATCCCCATCCCGTCGCGTGCCTCTTCTTCACTTTTGCGGGCTGTTGCACCCGAACCCTGCCGCCCCCCCTGCACCTTTTCCTTTCGGATTTCTTTTCCTTTCTTATTTTTGGTGCCGGCTTCACACTGCGAGATGCCCCTCCCTCCGCCCAGTACACCCAAACCGCGCCTCATAGCACGAGAAGTGCAACATCATGCCTGGACGCGTTTATCACGATACAAGTCTTGCAGGATGCGTTCACGGGCTTGAAGACTGTGCAGGCGGTGTTCCCTCTCGTCCAAGTCTTGACGCATAGCGAGAAGCTCGCGATCGCGGAGCTCTTGGATGAAACGCCTATTCAGCTGGGCACGCTGGAGTTGATCCGCAAGCCTCTCGAACACGTAGGTTGCGAGGGAAGGTGAGACGGCGGCGTTCACGGCATCCCTTCTCGAATCCTCTGCATCCGCCCGCGTCTCGGCCATGGAGGGACCTTTGAGACGGCCCGTGTCGTGCAGGAAACCGCGTAGAGCGTGCCGGTCCGCTGGGCTTAGCATTGCTGTGGCCATCACTTGTTCCCATGCCTGCCGGATCGGCTGAAGCTCAGCGTTGACTTCGCGCACCTGCTTAGCCACGCGCTGGCTGAGGTAGTGCAGTGCCTGTTGAGCATTCACCTGCGTGCCGTACTCGTGAGACTCGAAGGGAGACGTGTAGGCGCGAACTGCAGCTTCCATCGACCTGGGTGACTCGAGAGGAGGTGCCGCCTCCGCCCTACCACGTCCATCCGTGATTAAGGAAGCGCCGCTTAGTTCGGCCGCAATTCGCATCTTGGCGGCGTGGAGTTCCGCCGGTGGGAGTGGAGCTGCCCACGGGGACGGCGCAGTGTCAGGAGACGCACCGGCAGCTCGCACAGCTGCGGCGCGCTCGCATTCTACGGCAATCAACTGCCGCGCGTGCTCAACGTACCGGTATGCCTCGGCCTCGGTGAAGGACGATGACAGACCCTCCGCGGGGAGCTTCGCTTCCCATGCCGAGGGCGTCCGAGACTCTTCTTCTTCTCCCTCTTCATCCCTCTCCTGTCCCGCGATGGCTGGAGCCGCCGCCGCCGCTACCGTTTCGGTCTTTTGTTGCTTTCGAGGGGCTGGAAGGTCGGCTACGCTAAGCAAGTCCTCCGGGATGCCGCTACTACTGCCCATTTGGTTAGCGTGGTGCTCAGAGATGGAGTGCCCCTCGCTGTCGCCAACACCGTGGTCCATAGAGTTTTTCGTGCCTTTCCTCACCTCCGGCACGGGTAACTCTCGTGGGCGCTTGCCTGGAGCAAGGGGCTGCGGTGCCGGCATCCCAGTCGACATGCTCGCAGATGCAGATACAGCAGGACTGGAGGCGGCGGGTAAGTTCGCGAAGAGATTGGCCAAGTTGTCTATCAAATCCCCCTTCGCCTCCTCGGCTGCTGCTTCTGTGATGCTGCGGGTGCTCGACGCACCATTTGTTATCCGGGTGGAAGAGGAGGTTGATGCCGGTGCTGACGTAAGTTGCTTTAGTAAGTCTTTATTAACGCCGGTGAGGGTGGCGCGAACGCTGCTGCTGCTGGAGGAGGAGGGTGCACCCTCTTCGTTTTCCATCGCCACATCCATAGGGCTTCCCATTTGTCGTTGCTGTATAAGACGTTGTTGCGCTGTCAAGTCCTTCATGAGTACGCGCTGCTTCTTCACGAGGCCGGCCTGCTGCTGATCCTGATACATATCAATGGCTTCAAACTGGCCGACGTCTTCCTCGCTGAGGGGTCGGGGCTCCTCCCCATCGTCTGTGTCGTCACTGTCATCGTCGTCTGGCTCGGCGATTTCGTCTACTAAGCCAGACGTTTGCCGGTCCTCTTCGAGCGCCTTCTTCATCTTCTTCGATTGCCGCAAGGAGAGCGTGCCGGACTCGATGCCCTCGCGGTTGCTCTCCAACTTCGCCAGGAACGCGGCTTCTGCCAGCTGCCGCTGCCGCTCCTTGCGAAGGCCTTTCTTCTGATCTTGATTTGCGAGGCGGCTGGTGGCCATGTCGATCATTTCCTGTTCAAAACGTTCACCGCTCACCGTGTCGGCCCGCGCAGCGCGTTCCTCGTGGGTCTTGCGGGCGACGCGGCGACGACGTCGTTCCGCCATGAAGGACTCCAACGTTTGCTTTTGCCCATCCCCTCCGCTGGTGCTACTCTTCAACTGCTGCTCTTGCTCTTTGAGGTAGTACTCTTGCTCATCTTTGAGTTCGAGGTAACGCTGTTCACACAACCACGGAGGGCGTATGTAATGGTTCGGTGTCCGGCGCGTCAGCTGCTCGGAAATGAGGCGCCACTTATGAGGAAATAGTGCCTGGAGCTCGACGAGCTTCTCCTCCTCCTCCAGGCTCCATGCTTCGTGGATGTTCAGCCGAGGGTCGAGGTAGTTCTCCCATCGTTCGCGGCACTGGGTTGACGTTTTCTTGGTGAGCATCGAGGCAACTCGTTCCCAGTCGCGCAAGCCGTACTGGGCGAGCGCCGCCTTCATCACCTCATCCTCCGCATTGGTCCACGCCCCACCCTTGAAGTGTAGTCGAGACATGGGCTGGGGTGAAGAAGAGACGCACACACGTAAAAGTTGAGGGGGGCGGGAGGAGGGCGGACCGTTGCGAATGTAGGAGAAGAAGCAAAACTCTTACGCACCCTCCCTGCCTCCCTACTCTCCTTTCCGTGGTGAAAATATGGGGTGTATGCCTATTCGAATCTGCACAGATGGATAAAGAGAGAGAGAGAGAGAGAGGGGTGGAGGTGGGGAGTAGGAGTGCAGCGTTCCTCCGCTGGGCTCGGTGTACATCTGAGAAGGGAAGAAGTGAAAAAGGGGGAGACTCCCGAACGTTCATGCACGACCCTCTTGGGGGTTCACACCCTCAAAATGACGGTGGAAAGGGCACTCAGAGACATGTGTGAAAGTTTTGCCTTCCCTCTCGCTCTCTCCCCGAGGTTCATTCAAAGGGAGGAGGTTCGGCTGGGTTAGCGGCGCATGAACATATATATATATATATATATATGCCGGTCTGTAAGGATAGATCTTAGGCACACAAGGAAAACAAGGTGGTCCTGCATGATCGTGGAGCGCGTCCTTATCTCCCCTCCTTCTGCCCCTTTTTCCTACACACACATATATATATATATATATACACACGTACATCAGTCTCTCCACGTCAATGCAGATTGAGATGTCCCACCGCCGCCTTCCTCTCTCCTCCCTTCTTTGCCATTCCATAATGACTTCGCCTGTTTTCTTCCAAATGTAACGAGCCCCCCCCCTTTCACCGTGCCTACTATGGAAAGTACTGCCCCCAACACATACCGCGCGAGTCTCTCTCTCTCTCTCTCTCTCACCCCTCCAACTTCTTCCCACCTTTCATCACGCCTCGCTTCTTTTGCCTTCCGACCTTCTCCGCACATGGGAGTGCCCCCCCCTCTCGTTCCTTCTCCCCGAACGAGAAAAAGGGGCGAGAGTGGCTGGGCTTTTGGGAAAGGGGGAGGATGGGAGCGAAGGGAAGCAGCGCCAGATGCGCACCAATCTCAGCTCTGTTGTTCACCGTCTGCCGCTACATAGGCCTCAACCAAGGAAACAAGCTCCGCGCTTACTTGGAGACTGCGGTCCCGCACCAAGCCGACCATCCGATGAACATCCTCTGTCGCCAAGGTGACAGGGTGCGCCACTGAGGACGTGCGCGCGTCGCTTTGCTTCGCCGCACGACGGCGGTAATGCAGCGCCAGACGCCACTCCTGCAAGATGCGTTCGTGGTAGTGGTACAGCACCGTTTGCTGACCCACGCCGAGACGCATGCACAGCTCGTATAGTTCGTAGTCCACAGGAGGAAGTTGCGGCATGTGCGAGTGCGTTTGAGGATAGCGAGCCAATGTATCGGCGCTGAGCACCACCGCGCTGTTCTGCAGCGTCGATGCCTCATGGCGGCCCACGAAGGAAGGAGCGAGGTACGAGGGCCGACCCTCTTCCTCGTCTCGCAGCAGAGGTGACTGCAAGCTGATGCTGCGAGCTGCGCTAACCGCGTGCGGTTGCGCGGGTTGTGCGCCGACTGCTCGAGCCGCGTCGAGCGCTACAGCCGACGGCGTTGGAGACGTCGCAGGCGGTGCGCTGGCGGCGAGGGTAACTGAAGAGCTACAGGCGATTGTCGAGGATATCTCGCCCTGCTCATTGGCGTACAAGGCGGCCTCCTCTTGCGACGCTGCACTTGCCACACTGGACGCCGCCATGCCTGGCGAGGAGCTCCCGCAGGCTTGGGCGGCTGGAGGACTGGTCGCCACCGCCGCCGCTGCCTCCAATTCCTCCCGCGTCATCCATTGATACGTATGCTCGGAGAGCCAGACCTTCACCTTCTCTTGCCTGCGGTCTGCACCACCCTCGCTGCCGTGGTGCTCCGACGCCACCTCCAATGGTGCCTCAGCGCCTGCCCCTCCTTCGGTACTGAGGAGGCGTGCGTAGGAAGCGATGGCATCTTCCACGAAGGCAACGTACTCTACGCAGAGCTGTGCCTTGGCGAGAAGGTCCGCCTTCAGGGATGCAGAAAGGTTCACTGCCACGTCGATGCTGGTGTTGCTGTCCGCGTCGTCTTCCGGCACCGCCGCGCGTGGCGACCCTGCGCTTTTCTCCTCGATATCTTGTTCGAGCCAGCGCTCTCGACTCTCCCTCAACGCCGCCGCCACGGCAGTCTGCAGAGTGTAGCGCGGCACCTCGAAGACGTACCGTGGTGCTTCCTCTGGGGAGGAGAACGGTGCGTCTGGAGATACCGTGAACGTGCGACGCTCTCCTTGTCGAATTCTCTCGATGTCGAGGCGCGAGGGGTGGATCGAGGGCGGCAGTGGGTCCAAGTGCCCGAACGAGTGAACGCGGAAGGTGATGGAGGAGGTGGAAGAGGACAGCGAGGTTGACGACGGGTTGCCCATCTCCTGCAAAGGGAAGTACCGCGTGAGGACCTCCGGCGAGATGACGTTGTCCTTCACATGGGCAAGGCTGCCTCGCTGACGCAGCCGGCAGAAGGATGCGGAGGCGGAGCTCACGGAGGACGGCAGGGTCGGCCCCACGAAAAGGACGTCGATGGGCTGCCGGATCGCCCCGCTCCAGAAGCCAAGGCCGCACGCACGAGTCGTGCGCGTGTCGGAGAGGAAGAGCATCGCAGGGACGGGAGGCGTAATGGAGAGAGCGTCGGGGGTGGCTGAAGCGCGACCGCCTGCCTGGTACGCCGTCTGGTGGGCATGGCGGTGGGGGGTGGGGGTTCCCGGCGTGACCACGCCATACGGGTCTGCCGCACGGCATCCCGTCCCACCGCCTTGCCGCGGGGGAGCCTCCGGTGGCCCTGGTGCATGGGAGACCTTGAGGTCTATCACGGCATCTGCTGCTTCCTTCAGCGTCGCTGGCGCTGGGGGAGACGAGGCGGGGACAGATAGTTGAAGGTGGCTGAACGAGAGTCCGCGCTGCATCTCCCACGGCAGCACCGCCGTCCACACATGCAGCGGCACCACCTTACGAAACACCTGAGGGGACTGCACCGTGGTGGCGTTGCCAGATCTCGCTGCGGAGTGAAGCCTGTGAGAGGTGGACGTTGCTGCTGGAAGAGTCCTCTCCTCGTCCGGACGATGCGCTCTCCAAAAACGCCATCGGCGACCGCCCCCAAGGCCCCCCGGAGATGCGTTTTGGAGGCGTTTCTCGTGGTTCACCGCCGCGTCTGCAGCGGTGGGAGAGGAGGAGGAGGCGCGCGTCACGGTGACGACGAGCTCGGCAGGAAAGGTGGGCTTTTCCTGCAGCGGCCGCTGTGTGTTGTAGGCCAGCCACTCTCGCAAGACCCGCTTCAGCGCCCCATAGTCCCCATTGATGGGGAGGTGGACGTGTGACTTGACGATGTCAAACACCGTCCCTGGTGGAGGCGGTGGAAGAGGCATCGGGTGGTGGCGGTGGTGGTGCGGAGTATGTGTGAAGAGGGGGAAAAGTACGTGACAGCAGGAGCTGAAAAAGAAAGAGTGACCACTCACCGCTGTGCGACAGCCAGCCTCGACAGTGATGGGGAGGCGCGCGCACGCACACTCCGGCTTCCAGATCAGCTGCACCACTGCGAAGAAGCCTATGGGTGGGTAGAGAGTTGAGGAGAGGGATGAGGGTGTGAAAAAGGAGAGACAGCATCAGCGCCAGCGAGTTGGAGAGGTGGTGAGAGTCATCTCATGGAAAGGAAGAGCAGGGATGCACCACTTAGCAACCTCTTCTTGTCTTCTTCTAGGCGGCGTACGGAAGACGAAGCACACACACTATTACTTTGTTTGCAGCGGTGAGGATAGGTTCCACATCACACCCATGCAGAGCAGGTCTATCCCATCCCTTCTCCACCCCCCCATCGACTGAGCCGTTTCAGTGCAGTCCTGGAGGAGTCACATCACGACGACGTACGAGTGACTCCCCCCCCCCTCGCCGCACACACCCAAAACATAAACATGAAACCACATAATGCTGCGCGATGGGAGGGTGGAAGGAAGGCAGGGCGAACAGAACGGCCATCGTTATGGAGCATGAAAAAGCGAAAAGGAAGGAAGAGAGATCCTATACATCTTCCTCGCCCATGCATTGGGGGGGGGGGTTCACTTTCTCTTTTCCCCTCAAAACAACAACACAAAGTCCCTCTCTCCCTCTCTCGTTGTGGAGAGCAGCATCTTTCCTTTATTTTTTCTGGCTCCTTACTGTGATATATATGATAGGTGCATGTGTATATGCATTTGATACGTATCCATAAGTCAAAACAGAAATGATGAGACACCGTGTTAGCCTCGTCGACCACGGCTGGACAAGCAAAACAAAGATAAAGGTTCCCACCATCACGTGTATCTCTCTCTCTCTCTTTCTTTCCCTTCCTTCTCTTTTACGTTGCGGGTGGTAGCGGAGCCCACACGCATAGCTCAGCACCATCCCTTTTTTCCTTTTAGTGGGGAGAGAGAAGGAGAGAGAGAAAAAAGAAAGGAAGGTGGTGAACCCAGAGGCAATGCACGAGAGGGCTCCTTTCGTCAACGATGAAAACCAAAATCTTATTTTATTTATAGTCAGTGTCTCCATCCTCCCTTCCGTGTTGTGTTGGTCCGGCAGTATGCCCCCCTTTCCTTTTCACCTCCTTCGCGTCTTTTCCTTACGTTTGTGGGGTACTTTATCAGGTAGGTGGGGGTGGGGACGGACATCACAGATCTCCCCCCTAAAAAAAACCAGACAAGATAAGACAAACCGGCAAAGAGCGTAGGGAACAACGCTTCACCGTGTACAACAGCAAAATAAGAGAGAGAGAGAGGGCAGAAGCTGCAAGGCCCCCGCCTCCGCCTCCGCCTCCGCCCCCACTTTCCTATTTTTTTACCAGCAGAGGTCTTTAACAACTGTGAGCATACCGTGAAGGCCAAACAGTGGACGCCTCTTTAGTTTCCCTCTTCCCCCCTTTCCATCCAATTTTTCAGTTGCTGCTCGTGTGACTCGAGATCCTTTCCACAACGTACACAGCTCTGTCTCTCCCTTGAACTTTCCAAGATGGACCCTCCGTGCGGAGGGAACGAGAGAGAGAGAAAAGAAGAAGAAGCAAGGGTCTGTGCATATATCACGGCGCGGTTAGAGTGAAGCGGCAAGAAGAGCTACATTAAAAAGGAGTGAAGGGAGGGGGGGATGTTTTCGTGGGATCATATCTCCTCTCCCCCTCCTCGAGAGGTTCTGCGGGGTCGGATAAAGAAGTGCTCACATGCACACGTGTGTGTAGGGAAGGGCAGCTACACACCGTATCGTTCCTCCTCCTCTCGTTCTTAGTCGTCTGCCCCTCTCCCCCCTTTACCATTAGAACGTGCAAGTTACCCGGGTTTTCTTCGTGGATGCGTGGGAGTCAATGTGTAAATCGCGGGGAAGACAAAGCGGAGGAGCTCGGCATGTGTGTGTGTGTGTGTAAATGGAAGAGAAGACAGTCTTCTCCATCAGAAGAAGCTCGTCCGGCTTTGTTCACTCCCCCACCATCCCCTCCTCTCCTCCCTGCTCATGTGCTGATCCACTTCCCTGCCTGTTCTCGCTGTTTCCCCTCTCTCTCCTTAAAGCAGTGCGAAAAAAAAGCTGTGACAAGGACACCGATAGCTTAAACGGGTTATACATACACATACATATATATATATATGTGTGTGTGTGTGATGCGGTGACACACCATGGGGTTTAGGAACCTGGCATCAAGAAGGGGGCATGCAGAACGGCCAGAGACGCCTTCAATATCCCTTCCCTCCTCTCCCCCTTTGCTCTTCAAGACCACTTCTCAAGGTGGTACTCTCTTCATCCTTCGCCTCCTTTTTTTTGCGTTTTGCACACAATATTGCGCATCCACGTGAGAGAGAGAGACACACACGCCCATCCATCCATATATATATATATATATATATGTAAATGAAAGGGATGAGAAAGCTTTGCATTACAGCTTCGAGATGTCGTGGCTGCCGCTCTCGCGGAGGCCCGCACCCGACATACGCACGAAACGTGCGTTCTTCTGCATCTCAGCAAGGCTGTGCGCCCCGCTGTAAGAGATGCCCGATCGCAGCCCACCGACCAACTGCTTCACAATTGGTGCGAGAGGGCCTTTGCACGGTACGCTTCCCTCCACACCTTCCGGTACAAGGTCGTTGAACACGTCCTCATCCACGCGCTTCTCTCGCTCTGCCTTGCTGATGTTCGCGCCAAAGCCTGCCATACCACGGATGATCTTCACTTTCTTGCCGTCCTTCACTAAGACACGGCCCGGTGCCTCGTCGGTGCCCGCCAAGATGTTGCCCAGCATCACCGTGTCGGCGCCCGCTGCAATGGCCTTGCAGATGTCGCCTGCCGTCTTCACGCCTCCGTCCGCGATGCAAGGCACACCGTACTGCTTCGCCACGCGAGCGCAGTCCATCACGGCGGACAACTGAGGAACGCCGGAGCCGGCTACCAGGCGGGTGATACAAATGCTCCCCGGGCCGACGCCAATTTTGAGGCCGTCGGCGCCTGCGTCGATCAAGTCTTTCGCTGCCTCCGCGGTCGCGATGTTCCCGGCGATGATGTCCACCTTGTTGGTGAGGGGATTGGCCTTGAGTGCCTTTACCATGTCGATGCAGATGTCGCTGTGGCCGTGTGCGATGTCCACCACTAGCACGTCTGCTCCAGCCTCCACCAGCGCGGCAGCCCGCTCATGGTCCTCCTTCTTGACCCCGACGGCGGCGCCGACGATGAGGCGGCCACGGGCGTCGAGGGTCGCGTTGGGGTTGCCCGTCAACTTCAAGATGTCGGATCGTGTGATAAGATACAGAAGCTCCCCGGCAGACCCCACCACCGGAATGTTGTGCGTCCGCTTCTCACGCATCATCTCACGCGCCTCCTCCAATGTGATGGCCTTGTTCGTCGTGATCTCCGTGCGGTTCAAGGGCGTCATGAGGTCGCCGACGCGGGCAGACTTGTCCGCAAAGATGATGTCGCTCTTGCCGAGGACACCGCACAGGCGGCGACTCTTAAAATCCTCGACGACCATGAGGCAGCTGACGCCGCCCTTGCGGCCACTCCAGTTCAACTCCTCCGATGCCTCTGTCACCGTGGCGGAAGGCAGGATCATGCGAGGTTCTTCAATAAGGAAGGACTGCGCCCGCTTCACCTTGCGCACCATGGCGCACTGCTCTTCGACACTGCAGAAGCGGTGTAGTATGCCGATACCGCCCTCACGTGCCATGATGACAGCCGTCTTATCTTCACAGACCGTATCCATGTTACTAGCCACGATCGGAATCTTCAACTCGACGTGGCGGCTGAGACGCGTCGTTGTATTGACGGACTTGCGTGAGCGCACGGGGCTGCGCTGTGGAATAAGTAGCACGTCATCGTATGTAAGGCCTTGTGGGAAGGTAGGAAGGCTTCCTAGCGCGGCCATGCTGCCGAGGGTGGGTGGGCAGCGGATACTAGCGAAAGAGTTCAACAAAGTCGAGGGACGAGAGAATGCCGCGAGGGCCACACGCACAGAAATCGCAAGAAAAAGAAAAGACAGATTCGAACGCAAAAGATGTAACAAGAAACAGATCCGATCTTTTTGGGGGGGGCACGTCGGAGAGGAATGTGAGAGGGCGGTGTGGGCGAGAAGGAAAAGGGGTGTGTGGAGAGAGATGAAGAGGAGAGGGGAGGCGTTAGCCGTGAGGGTGAATGAGAGAAAGTGTACTCACCATCGTCTGTCTCTGCGAACGATTGTCTTTGAGATGTCTACGCGAAGACCTGAGCAATAGGAAAAAAAAAGAGTTACCCTCAGGAAGGTAGACGGATATGCCTCACCTCTGCGAAAGGAAGTAAAAGCAAGAAGTGGGTCACGGTGGGCGGGGCTCGGAGGCGGAGAGGAAAGGGTGGTGGTGGTTGTGGGCGCTTTGTTACTGAACAAAGACAAATCAAATGAGGAAAGTGTAGCGAAAAGAAAAAAGAGAGGGAGAGAAGAACACGAACAGTACTTGATATATATATATATATATATATCTGTGTGTGTGTGCTTGCATGTACATCAGGCACCCACACCTGCACCACGGGGCGTGGATACTTCCGTTGTGCCGTCCCGTTCTCTCTCTCCTTTTCTTTTGGTTTTGCTGCTTTCCGCGCCTCACGGTCGACTCGACCACGTGAGGGAGAAGGCGGGGCGATAGGTGGACGTGAAAGACTGGAGAGCTTCCATCACCGCCACGGCGGTAGGCTTGATGACGAGAAAGTCAAATATGTTGGCCTCCACAAATTCTTGGTCGATGAGGTGCTTCAGCAGCGCCACGAAAGGGTCGAAGAAGCCATCCACGTTCACGATACCAATCTTTGGACGGTAGGCGTTGAGCTGATGCAGTGTGATGACTTCCAGCAGCTCGTCGAAGGTGCCAACGCCGCCCGGGAGCGCCACCACGGTGTTGGCGTGGGCGAACATGATGCTCTTCCGCTCCGACATCGTCGACGTCGTATAAATCATATCGCCTATCATCGTCCCCGATACCTCGCGCTCGGAGAGGGCACTGGGGATGACAGAAATAATTTTAGCGTTCAGCGCATGCGCCTCCTTCGCCAGTTCGCCCATCACACCGACCGTGCCGCCACCGTACACCAGTGGCACCTTTGCCTCCTCGGCGATGTACTTCGCTAGCGCGCGGGCCTCGGTAGAATACGCTGGGTGGCGGCCGTGGCGAGCCCCGCCGAAGACCAGCACACCTTTCTTCAGCAGCGGCTCCTCCACTGACGACTCCGACCACACCTGCGGTTTGCTGTCCAGGAGCGGCTGGACCAGGGTGTTTTCACCGATCGTCAGTTGGTGCTCGACCACAGCGATGTCATCGAGGGACTTGAAAAGGGCCTTGAACGGTTTGCTTTGCAAGTGAATCTGCTGCAGCGCGTGCATGCTGCTGTAGCGTTCGAACATGATATATTTATACGGCACAGGTTTGCCCTCTTCGACAACTTGATGAAGTTCGTAGGTCAGCGTCCCTGGTTCATTGTGTAGGACGTGTTGTAGCTCAGGTGCCAGGGCGTCGAGGAACTTCTGCACCGCCTCGTCATCCTTCAACGTGATGGTGAACACCGCTGCGGCTACCATCCTGGGTACCTTCGCTGTGTCGTTGTTGCTGTTGCTTATCTAGGGCCGAAAAAAAAAAGAGTCGGTTGACTTGGGAATGATGGATGGGATCACTGGAGCATACCCGCTGCCACAAAAAGATGTGGAAGGGGCAAAGAAAAAGGCGTAGTGAGGGAGATAGAGAGAGAGAGACATCTACCCCACATACAGCTCCAAGAAAAAAATTTCCCTTCGCATTCTCCTTATCCACCTCCGACACGGGCGTTCGTGCACATACCCCATAGGAGAGGGTGGGGTGGGGTAGGTAAGACGTGAGGGAAGAAAAGAGACCGGCATAACTGCCTCTCCAGACATCACCGTCTGTCTTTACCTTTCTCATGCTCGCTCGATCTCTATTCATGGGGTTTTTAAGAGCCTTTTTATCGGTTGCGTTTCCTCAGCGAGGTTCGAGTTGAAAGAGGAGAGGGAGTGAGGGGGGAGGGAGGAGCGAAATGGGCCCTCCTTCCTCCCACTGATGGAAGCCCCCCTCACCCCCCCCCCCAACCTTCTCCCTTTCGATTTCCTAAAAAAAAGAAGAGGAAGACAATCGAGGCGATGGCACCTCGAGGCGATGAAAGAAATACGTGTTGAGCATGGGAGAGAGAAAACCTCCCACACTCCCACACACCGAAGAGGGGAAAAACAGAGGGAGAAGAAAAATAAAATAAGGAGAAGACACACACACACACACGAAAAATGGGCTGCGAAACAAAACAAGAAAGCGACATCATCATCGGAAGGGTGGAGAGACAAAAAAAAAGAACAAAGAGGCCAGAACACACAAGAGAAAGGAAGATGCCAGAAGTGGGGGCTCCCCACAGGCAACGAAGCAACGAGGGAGGGACGACGAAGGAAGGCGGTTGGAAGAGGGAAGAGGGTGGCACCCGTTTCCCCCCCCCCCCTCAAAACAACAACAACAACACAACAAAAATTGCACTAGCGGAGAGAGGAATAGAGAGATCATCGCTGTTCTCTTGGCACCTTTGCCCTGGTCTTCCCTTTTCTTTTTCCATGCAGCTCCACACAAAAGCACACGTGTGGAAGAGAGCATCGAACCGCAACAAACAATCCAGCCACGCCTCTTCTTTCCTTTTGTTGAGTTACACACACACACATACTCTCTCTCTCTCTTTCTCCATGGAAAAAAATTAACAAACAAGCGACATTGGACGAACCGAAAATGAAGGGGGGTGGGAGAGAGAGAGGGGAGGAGAAAAGTGTGAAGAAGAGCATCCATAAAATTCGTAGGGTGTGAAAGGGAGGGGGAGGGGAAAGAAGGAGGCGATAACTGAGAAAAAACAAAAATGTGGGTTGTACGAGCACGGGGCCCCGTACACTTCAACCGAGACTATTATAATAGACGCATATATATACATCGTCAAACCTCCGCCCTGATGTCTTGAGCCCCCCTCCCCCTCTCCCTCCCTCCCTCCCTTCCCCATCCACATCCACATCAGCACACACACGCACACATATATGTATATATATATATCGACGCTAGTTTACATAAGGGAGATTTTCTCCCAAACTTCTTCCTTTTGTTTCTTCGTACCCCACCCCTCTTCTCTCTTTTCCTTCTCCTTCTCTTTCTAGGGTTTGCTCCGCCCCTTCTTCACTCAACAGCATCAGGATCATCTCTCTCTCTCGACGTGCCGCAAATGTGAAGCTTTGCCATAGAACACACACACACACACACGCACAAACAAACAAGCCATCGTACGGAAACCCCCTTACTCGGAAAAGGCGCACGCTCGGTAGAGTGTGTGTATGTTGAGAAGCAAAAGGATGGAGGAGAAAACCCAGCAGCAGACGCCAGCAGAATGGATACGGCGGGGGGGGAGGGAGAGAGAGGAGGACTGAAAGGTGAGTTGTGAGAAGACTTGCTTCATGGAAGCGTGAGGCGTGTGGAGGGTCAAGGAAAAGGGGAGAGGAGTACATTGGGGTCTGTCCTTGCAGGTCTTTGTTAACCTAAGGCGGTCCTCGTTCGTTGGGTTCCCCCCTCCCCTCCCCTCCCCTCCCCCCGTCCCCACGCCCTTCTCTCCCTCTCTCTCTCTGCCACCTTTCAGCTTGCCTTTTTTTCTCTCTGTGGACGCTTTCGCAGTTACATCGCAAGACCATCCGTTTTTCCCCACGATCGACAAAAAAAACACGAAAGGGGCGAGAGAGGAGGAGGAGGAGGGGGGGGAGGGGAAGCCGTATGCATGAACGCACACATAGACGTGGTGCCCCCCCCCCTCTCCCCCCCCTTCCCTATCGAGGTGGTACCACGAGTGGAATACATAGGGAGAGGCGCACGCGCAGCGCCACCTCGAAAACGTCCCTCCTACCCCTCTTCCTGTTACGCACTCACATACGCAGGGACAATAAAGCAGCCACACGAAGCAGCTTTCCTTCCGTGTCTTGCAGGTAAATGCATCTGCTGCGCAAGAGGGGCGAAAGGAAAAGGCGAAAAAGAGATGGAGAGAGGGAGGGGGAGTTCGAAAAGAGAAACGAAGAAGATATATATATATATATATATTATACAACAGCAGACAGACGGACTTATGCACACTCACACACAGACACAGGTGTGCGGCGACCTACTCACAAAAAAGTAAAACAACACGATGAAGTCGGGGTAGGGGTGTGGGGAAGGGGGGGGAGATAAGTATGTATGTGGAGGCGTGGGAGAAGGAAGAGGAAGAGGAAAGAACATGAGGAGGACACGCACCTATTTCACTGCGATATGCAGAGACAGAGAGAGAGAGACGTGCGCAACTAATAGTACTCAGACTCATCTGAGTAACTGTTGGCGCTACGCCTCGCCATTTTTTTTGCATTCTGGACTTCGCCCATCGAGAATAAATCTACCTTCCGCTTCCGCTCCTGCTTCACTCGGTCGAGCGAATTCTGAATGATTTCCTTCTGCTCCAAAAGCTCCGCTCCCTCCTCCGTGTATTCCATCCTGCGCATCATTCGTATCTGCTCGAGCTTGTTCTCCTCCAAGGCGTTGCGTAGATCTTCGCACTCGCACACCTTAGTGTCGTACTGAATTTCCCACGTACCTTGCTCTTCCTGAAGTTTTTGTATTTTCTTCTTGAGCTTTTTCTGTTTCTGCATCATCTGGTCCAGCTCCACACTGCGCTGTTCCGAGAACTCGGTGACACGCTTGTTGATGAGTTGTTGCATCTGCGCATCTCTGTTTTCGAGCTGTGCGCGGAACTGCTGCTCCATCGTCACCAGCGCCTCCGATTTTTCTCGGAGCGCGGCTTGAAAGTATTCCGCCTTTTCGTTGTTCTTGACGATGATGGCTTTCTGCTTCTCCAGCAACGTGCGGAGCTGCTCCAGCTGCTCAGACCGCTCATGCAGAATCGATTGCAAGCGCCGCGCCTCTTCCTCTGTCTCGACAGCCTTCGCCTGCTTCGCCTCGTATTCTTGTTGAATCTTCACCAGTTGGCAGTCGTGCTGAGCGATCGCAGACTCTGCCCTTGCGAGTTCCTCTCGTTGCGTATCCAGCTCTGCGTAAAGCGAGTCTCTCGTGGTGGTGATGTGGTCGATCTTTGCCTTGGCTTCCTGCAGCTCTTCCTTGAGGGCGTTGACGACGGCTGCATGCGCTGCCGCGTCCACGAGAGGCAGTCGCGTCGGCATCGCCGGGCTATTCATCGAAGGAGACGGTGATGGTGACGGCGACCGCAACACCGGAAGAGCCTCGACCGCTTTCCCAGCCGATGGCGCCACCGCTGCCGCCGTTGCTGCTGCTGTTCCGATCGATGGCAGCGCCGCGTCGGTGCCTGCTCCCCCAGCCGACGGCGCCACCGCTGCCGCCGTTGCTGCTGCTGTTCCGATCGATGGCATCGCCGCGTCGGTGCCTGCTCCCCCAGCCGACGGCGTCACCGCTGCCGCCGTTGCTGCTGCTGTTCCGATCGATGGCATCGCCGCGTCGGTGCCTACTCCCCCAGCCGACGACATCGCCGCTAGAGCAGCGATGAGCTGTTGACGCATTTTTTCATTTTCCTCTCTCAGGAGCCGCATCGCTGCAGCGCCGTTGTCGTCGAGCTTCATCGCGGACAGCAGCTGCTCCTGCTGCGTTGCATACTCCGCTTGCGCTTCTTGTAGAGCCACCGGTGTCGTTTCCGAGGTAGCCTGCGTGGCCTTTTCATCTTTCTCCACCGTCGGAGGCGGCGTGTTCTTCAACTCCTCCAGCTTCGCCAGCGACTTGACAAGTTCTTCTCTCACCTCCGCAAGCTGGCGCTCCAGTTGCGCCTTCGTAGACTTGAGCTCCTTCCGAGTTGCCTTATGCTCCGCCTGGGATGCCTGCAGCTCGGCAGTCAACGATCGTATTTTATCGAGCAGCGCAGCCTCCCCACCACTCTCTAACTTCTTTTTAGCCTTTTGCAATATCTCGTCTAGCGATGCGGATGCTTGATACTGTTCCAGCGGCTTCGCCTTCTTCTCGTCTGGTGACACAAAGTAGCTGTAACATTGAGCCCACACCTCGTTCAGCTGGGACTGCAGTGACACGCCACTACTCTCTGCAATTTGGAGTTGGTTCTGCAGTTGATTTAGCTCATCTTCCATAGCGACGAGGCGGGTGCTAGAGGTCTGCCGCTCCGTGGCTAGCGTGATCTTCGTTGCCTCGTAATCCAACAAGTCAGCTTCTCGGCTCTTGGTGGCGTTGTCCAGCTGCACTTCCAAGTCGCCCACCTTCTCCTGCAGCTGTGCCACATCCTTCTCCAGACTGACCGTTCCTTCATTTTCATATTTGGCGAGCTTCCCTCGCAGTTCCGTCACCAACTCGGTCAGCTCGGCAATCTTCTGATCCTTCGAGTCCATGTTTACCACAGGCTTGTTCTTGATCTGTTTCGCTCGATCGGCAAAGCGGAGCGTCGACACTGTCTCAGAGAGGTTGCGCTCACTGGGGTTGATGTTCGCAAACATGACGGTCTTGCTGTTCCCACCGAGAGAATCCTTCAAGAGCATGGTGAGGGGGCTACTGCGGAATGGGACGTGGGCGCCGCCCTTGACGATGGTATCGATCACGGTACCCAGCGCACTGAGAGAGAGGTTGATGTTGCAGCCCTCTTTGAGCGTGTCACCTGACGCGCCGGTCTTGCCTTGCCGCTCCGACCCGGCGAGATCGACGAGGTTCAACTTGCTGGACACCGCCCTTGTGCTGCCATCCTCCAGCGTCTGCGTACATTCCAGGATGAGGGAGAAGATGGAGTGAGAGCGGCTGCTGTCGGCGTTGAGCTCTGTCGAGGCGGTCCGTCGACGGTCCGTGCCTTCTTCCATGTGGCGCATGACGTCCTCGGGGAACTTTACTTGGGACACCACCGCTCCCTGCACAAAAAAAGTGTGGTCTTTACTTTCCCGAATGTCCAGGGAGACTTGCTGCTTCGCCAGCAAGTCTCGCACCTTTCCATTGTAGAGCTCCATGAAGGAGACGTACATGCTCACCGTAAAGCCAGGATTTTCTTCTTTCATCTTCTTCACCGAGGAGAAGATGTGCTCCACGCAGCGAGGGATGACGCCCTCTGATTCTGCATCGCCCATCACACCCGTCATGGTGTGGGTCTTGCCGGAGCCGGACTGGCCGTAGGCGAACACTGTGGCATTAAAGCCTCCGAGCACCGACTCCGTCAGGGGCATGATAAATTGCGTAAAGATATCCTTCTGGGAGAAGGTGTTGTTGATCACCGCGTCGAAGGTCCACCGGTCCGGCTCCCCGATGATGTTCCGCACCGTCACGGTGTTCTGAGCGAGGTCCATCTCCACACAGCTCTTGTGGCCCCCCGCGGTCTCCTTCTGACTCAGTGGACGGCATCGAACGAGCACGCGAATGTTCTCCGCCGTGGCGGAGTGATCCTTCTTGCCCATGGCGTTGAGAGAGATAGAGAGAGAGAGAAAGAACGTAGAAGATGTTAGATCGCGCTCGCTCTCTCTCTCTTTATATATATATATATATATATACAGAGAGGGATAAAGAACGTGTGTGTGTGCGGGGTGGGTGGGCGGGCTGGTCTTGGAGAGAGGAAGAGTGGTGGTAGATCTTCGAGACCGTTGGTGTGTCCACCGATGCGCTGATTCCAGGAGGAATATATATGTATATATATCTACACAGATTTGGTGGTGCGTGTGTGAATGTGTACGCGTGTGCAACAGCAGAACGGGAGAACAGCAACCCAGTTACAACCAAAAAAAAGCTAGGAGGAGGAGGAGGAGAACCCAAATGAGAAAACCTTTTTGAACGAGACAGAAAGGCAAAACACACAGAATATAGTGATAAGAGGGCGAAAAAATGAGTAAAAACAGTTATAGGTCAAGTGAGAAAGTGGGCAACGCTACCGAAGAATCCCCTTTCGATTTTTTTTTCAGCGAGATCCGGTGGAGCACCCGTGAAGGCAGACGTACCACTACCAGCAACAAAAGAAAAGAGAGAGAGAGAGACCTCTACAGAAATAAAAGAGGAAAAGTATCACGAAATGAAAAAGTACCAGCTACAACGCCCATAAAACACATAAACACACACACACACCGTACCCGCTCACAGAGACCGAGAGACCTCAGGACAGAGCAAACGCCGATTGCCACGACGCTACCGCTGCCTCTCCACTTTAGCAGAGGAGGAGGGGTGGGCTGGGGTGAGGTGGAGCGGGGCTCAGGTACGAAATAGCAAATGACAACGACGCAAACAATGCTGCACACAGGAAGGAGAAAAAGAAAAAAAAGGAGGGGGGGGAGGGGGCACACACAAAAAAAGAAATTGCGGTGGCACTGGAAGTGCTGATCACACACACAGAGAGAGAGAGAGAGAGAGAGAGAAAAGTCAACGAGGCGAAGGAGAAAAAGAAGAGAGGAGTGAACAAGTCAAATCAAAAAATGGAAAGAGCGGAAGAACAGTCGGGCGAGAAAGGAGGGGATATGAGCGGTGATACAGAAGAGGAGCGTGGGGTTCTGGTGCTTGTGTGTGTGAGAGAGAGAGATACAAGTGCGTCACAGTGTACAGGTGTGTAGAACAGAGGCCGAACCAAGTCGCGGGCACACAGACAACCACAAAACAGGCACTCCCACAGGCAAACAGACGTACACACACACACACACACAAAACAACAACAACGAGGTTCACCACTCAGGCAAACAACCAAAAAAAGAGGAGGGAGCAGAAGAAGAAAAGAAAAGAGGGAAGAATAGTTTTCTCCCCTCCCTCTTCTCTTTCACTTCCGTTCGGTAAAACACACATGAGCAGGAATTTCGAAAATCCCCGGCGTGAGAGGGGTGTGGATGGCGGTATCGCGTGTGGTCATGGGGCGAGAAGAGAGAGGGCAATTGTACGGTCAGAGCGTGTGTGTGTGTGTGTGTACGAGAGTCAGAGAGAGAGAGAGAGGTGGTTGAGAGAGATGTGCCAGCATAATTCCTTCTCGGGGGAGTCGGGTGGGTATGGGGCAGGGAAAAGGTTCTTCTCCATTTTGTGGCGCACTGCTCATTCATGGCGAGGGTTGCGAACCATATATGTTAGTTCTAGCGAATGTTGAAGGGAGATGAAGGAGGACTCGACCATCAACACAGTAGTCATAGGGAAAAGCAACGAAAGGGCCACCCGCATCCGTTACCTCTCTTTATTCTCACCCTCGTCACCTTTTCTTTTCCTTCTTATATATATATATACGAGCGTGAAGTGAAGAGAACACGAGCCTCCCCGCTCGCTTGCCTCTCTCTCTCTCTTTTCGTAAAGTGCTGTTCTCTCGGCCATCTGCTGCACATTCCTTCACGCACTTTCTGTTGCACTTTCATCTTTCTGCGGCATCTCCTTCCCTTGTGGCGATCCCATCTTTTGGGGGTAGCGGTGACACACGCACAACCCTCATCGAAGCAGCTGAGCTTTATTCCTTTCCCGCAAAAAGAAATCTTCCGGGAGTAGTCCTGCACATCAAGAAGGTGAAGAAGAAGGGGGGTGGGGGGGAGGTAAAGGGAGGGAGGGACGTCTCCCTCTGCTTTTCTTTTCTTTTCCTTTTCTGTGGAGAACAGAGGAAAGATTTGAGAGAGCGCCATGGTGGAAGAGGGCACCAGTGCCACCCACATCATGAGCCCTTGCCTCCCTCTTTCATCCCATCTTGCAGAGCCGTTCGCGCCATGGGTACCGCCGCACAGAGCTTATTTTCTCTCGCTCCGCCTTCCTCCTCCAACGTCTGGAGTGCGGCTAGTACGTCCGCGGACACGACAGGCTCAGCGGCCAGCGGCAAAGGCGCACCGGGCGCCGTGGGACGCAGCCGAAGCCCATTCAGTACCTGCAGAGCCCGTACTGCTACTGCCGAAGAGGTGAAGACGACCTCAAAGGATTTGGTGTGGGGATAGGGAGCTGCCACGGAGTTTCCTCGGGGGAGCGCACCGACGACGGACGAGGTGCCGACGGCAGCGTCTTGTGGGGCTGCTGCGACTCCAGCTTTGCCGGGCAACACTGAGGACGAGCTATGAGAGCGATACTGCGGTGATGCTCGTGGTGTGCCGAGGCTCGATGAGAAGGTGTCCTGGTGCGACACGTCGACCTCGGCAGCGTCTACCCGGGTCGCTGCCGCTGCTGGGGAGGACGAGTACGCGGAGGTGGCCTGGCGGGGGCGATCGAGGCGCACCATGCAACTCACCAGCTCGGTGGCGCGACCTTGGCAGACATGCTGCACGCACAGCTCGCGCACTTCGGCAGCACCCATGTTCAGAGGGATGTTGTGTACACAGATACACTGGCTGGTGACGCGCATCGTTCCGGAGGTATCCACAAACGTATCCAGCGCGTGGCGACGCAGCAGCTGCCCGAGTATGGCTGAGCGACTTGATCGTGGCTCGTTGGAAAGCGCTGCGATCGCCTCCGCGATGTGGTGTGTGCCCGTCTCGGACGACATCACTCGCTCTTCTGCGACGGTGCGGATACGATCCGTCGCAAACAGGGCTGCCGCTAGCTGGTCCAGTCGGGCCTTCAGCACAGCCACTTGCTCTGCCAACGCGCTGACCGACGAACTTGTAGCCGTTGCCCCCACCACCGTCGGGCCCACTACGATCCCTTTCGCTTGGGGCATCGAAGCTGTCGCAGTGCCGTTTGCTCCTTTATTTTCAGGAGATGCCGATAAGGCAGGGGATACAGACGCTCGGACGGGAGATGGTCCCCCTTCGCCTCCGGCTTCGCCCCTTCGACTTGTCGGCCCTTCTTTCTGCTGGATGTGCGTGGTGCCGAGGGTGAGCTGCCTTCGCTCCACCTGCTGCACCAGAATATCTGTGTTACGCTGGCCCATCACGACTTCTCCCACAAGGCGGTGTACACCGTTCAGCTGCGCGTGCAGGCTGTTCGTAGAGACTTCGAGCTGCACCGCCCGCCGTTCTGCCAGCGTAAGCTGTTGCTTCAGCTGCAGTATGGCTTCATCCTGTTCGCGTAATTTGTGTTGATGCCGGCGACTCAGCTCACGAAGTTGGTCCAGGGCGTGTGACATCGAAGGGGACGCTGACGTCTGCACCGCTTCTGTTGTGGGGGGTGAGAAGCTGGACGCTCCGGGGGCGGCCGCTGATGAAGTGGGCGTGCCGCTCGGGGCGACTTCCAGCTGGTTGCCGAGGGGCGATGTACGCTGTGCAGCGGGACTCTTCGCAGTGGTGGTGCCTGGCCGGTGGAGGTTCCCTGGGCCTTGGCGGGTCACGCCACCCCAGCAGCACCGGGACTGCATCAGCCCCAACAGACGAAGACTCCTTTTCCACATGAGCAGCAGACAAAAATTCTCCTCTTAGTTGCTGAGCAGCGAAACAGAAACAGCGAACATGTGTTCATCAAGAGAGAACCATCGTGAGAGAGAAGAAAGAAAGGGCAGATGGGGGGCGGGGGCTGGATGCTGGATGCTGGGGCGGTGAAGAAATGGTGCATTATATTGCTGCGCTGTCATCATTCACGGAAGGTGCACCGCTATCGGTGATTCTTTTCGTGTGTGCGTGTGCCTGTCTCAATTTTTCCATATATATATATATGTGTATGTGTATGTGTGGCTGTCAAGACCCTCTTCTCGGTAGAAAGGGCGGGTGGGGGTTAGGGTGCTCTCGTTGGCCATTTCGGCGCTCTCGTTAGTGGCCTTTGCCTCCCCCTTTTCACGATTGTTGCTGTACAAATACGCAGACATTGTTTAGTCGAGTGTAGAAGAAAGAAAACCACCGACGCGTACGTCACCCTGTCCACTCCAGGAGAATCGCCTCACCTCTGCTTAGTTTGATTTGTCGATGCGCTTCAACTTTCCATCGAAGAGACGATGACGTCCAGCACGACCGAGGCGCACGCCACCGCAACGCTGGAAGAGATCCGCATCTGACATCCGCGTAATATCTTCGACTGTCTTCGACCTTGGACGTTTGGACGGCTGTTCCTCCCTTTTTTCCTGGTCGTCGTCACTGCTTGTAGTAGAAGAAGTGCTGCTGCTGCTTCGACGCTGCCGCTTTGCTGCCCTCCCCCCCTGACTGGAAGCACTGCTGCTGCTCGTAGTGCTCTGTGAGTCTCTGACATCTCCTGTATCCTCTTCCTCTTCGTCGTCTTCTGAGTCGCCGTGCGCCTGCCTCGAGAGCCGCCGCTTGGTCTTGCGATGCAGATGACCGTACACGGCGTCCAGCTCGACAGCGTGGGTAGACGCCAGACTACCGCCTTGCGCTGGATCGGCCGCGTGGCCCAGGCCCGTTGCCGTGTGCGGGTCTCGCCGTGTCACCCTCACATACGACGTCACACCAGCGCGCTCCTTCCCGAGTCCTTCCCCCTCTTTCCACCCGTATTTCTCCATCATCTTCTTGGCTAACGCTGACATGATGAATGTTCAATACAACGGCTGCCGTGTTACGATTGCGATGCGGCCCCCCTCCCACCGTTTGTAGGCTTCAAGGTTATGTTATGAAGTATCTGCCAATTTTTTTTTACGTTGATGGGGGAAGGGGAGGGGGAAGGGAGGGAAGCGAAGCACCACACACGCGATACGGCTGGCGAGGAGAGTTCAGTAGCCGGGGTATGCACCGGGGTGGGTGGGTTGGTGGCGTGTGAAATGGAGGAAGACCAACGGAACGAATGTTCGCCCATCCAAAAAGAAAGGAAGAGAGAAGAAGAGGAAGAGACGGGTTAAGGGAGGGGCAGAAAAAATGAGAGCAGAGATGCCCATCGGCAGGATATATACATGTATATATATATTGTGTGTGTGTGTGAGAGGGGGCGGGCGTGTGTGTGTGTAATGCCAAGGCATGAAAGAGAAGGGAGGAGGGAGGGATTGTGCCCTCCCCACAACTCCGATGGGGATCTCAAGAGTCCTTTCATGTTGGCGCGGGCGGAGGAGGAAGAGGAGGCACACAGAGGAGACAAGGAACACATAAAAGGGATGCGCTTAAGCAAAGAAATGGGGAAGCCGAGTGGCTCCCCCTCCTCCTCCTTCGCTTTTGTTTCTCTTCACTTGGGAGAAAAGAAATGAGGAGAGGAGGAGGTGGACGATCTCGCTGTCGTCGCTGCCTTTGATGTTTTCCTTTTATTTTGTTGCGCATCATAACTCGACGGAAGATACACGTACACACACACAGAAAGAGAGAGACTCTGCTTGTGAGTGTGTGAGGGTGGGGCGGGTGCGGGGGAAGGTCAGGAGGACACCCCCCCCTCCTCCCTCCCTCCCTCCCTCCCCCCCCTCCCACATAAACAGAAAAAAAAGAACAGTAACATGAAATCATAGCATAAGGCAAAGCCTCGTGTGTGTGTGTGTGTTGGCGTTGGTTTGCGAATCTTTGGTACAGGAGGAATGGTGAAAGGAGGACCAGAGATGAGAGGGAGAGAGGAAACAGAAATCAAAGGGGTGGAAGAGAGGAAGAAGAGAAGCATGAGACGCTCCACCACTCCATCCATCCATCCATCCCCTACACACCCACACACGAAAACATTAATAAAAGGGCGATGATGAAAACCACATCATCGAAAAGGTGCCACCGCCACAGACCAGTAGCCCACCCACCCCTCCATAGAGCCATGCGCATACGCACGCACACACGAACATGAATGTTCCTCTCTCTCTCTCTCTCTCTTCCACGCATCCTCCATCTGTCTTCCTACACACACACACACAGAGACACACCGACACCAAAACGCCAACCCTACTTCCTCTACCACATGCGAAGAGGCGAACCCAACCACCCCATATCCACACAACTGCAAGCATACGCACGCACAAGGAAAAACAGACAAACAAAGGAACCAGTGGAGGAGAGAGGGGGCGGAGAGAGGGAGGTACCACAACGTTCGCACCCTCTCTTCGTCATCCATCTCCTCTCTCCGTTTCTCTCTTATCTTCTCTTCAAAAGAAAAAAAGAACTGAGCCAACAACGAGTCAATAGGAGGGAAAGAGAAAGGATAAGGGGGAGGGGGGGGGGTAGTGAAATGAAAAGCCCCCCCTCCAAACCAACACTGAAGGCCTACCGCCAACATAGCGATACACGACAAGAACGGCAACAAAAGAGTGTGTGACCCCCGGTCCCTCTTTTTTCTTTTTCTTCTACTCCTCCCTTTCTCGTTCTCTTTAACCCTTTCCCTCCTCCTCCGTTTCCATTTTCATGACGCAAGAGGAACGGAATCGCAGCCGCATCTCTACCCTTGTTTTGCATCTGTTACATGGCATATATACCTATACATACATATATACGTACTGGGGTGGGAGTGGGGAGTCAACAGGCAGAATTTGATGAAAAGAGGAAAGACGGGGGAGAGGAAGAAGGAAGAGAAACATTCGAGGGAAAGTCCATTCGTATTTAGTGGAGCTCGTGCGTGCATACAATGACTGAGGAGAATGGTTTGAGGAGGGACGTCGTGTAGAAAAGAGGAGGACACAAAAAAAAGAGAGAGCGCCAACCGTCATCGAAGTGAACTGTTTCGTCGCTTCGAGAGGCCCATGAACAGAAAAAGAAAAGAGAGGGAACCCACAACATGTTCGTGAAAGAGGGATCAATGCAAACTTCTTTCAGATCAGCCTTACAAATATATATATATAGAGAGAGAGAGAGAGAGATAGATGGTTGAACACACAAACATCGAGAAAAAAAGGTAAAATGGCGCGTGAGGAAGAGGAAGGAGGGAAGAAAGAGTGCGGAAAGCCAGACCACACACACGCAGCGAGGATGTTAAAAAGGTAAGCTGCACAGAGGAAGAAGAAAAAAGTTGCCGGAAGAAGGGCTCGCGGTGAAGTGGGGAAGAGGAGGAAAGTGGAGGTAGGGAGGAGGGGGGCAAGGAGAAAAAGGAAGAGCGAAAGAAAAGAGAAACGAGGATGATGGGTCCAAGTACGTTAGACACACACACACACATATGCACCTGCAGTGGGCCGTTGGGACACGCGTGCCACTCCCTGCAGTCACTACCATCCCACGCGAAGCCCACCCCAACCCCACCTGCGCTCGTTGAGAGAGAAGCCCCTCTTTTTCCTTTGCGTTTCACCATCTCACTAAAAATCCCTGAGAGAGAAGAGTACCGAGGCCAACCTGCCAGGCCACGGAGGGGTTATACAATTGTATATATGTATATATATAATATACAGAGAGAGAGACAGGGGGGAGGGAAGGAGGCGGAAGAGAGGGCGGGCACACGACAGCCCAAAAGAAAAATAGCGGTTTCGCGATGGCCTCCCCCTCGCTCTATTCGCCTCCATGGGTGAAGAGGCGGATGTAAAAAAGCAAAGGGGGTGGGCAGGAGATAGAGAGAGAGGGAGAGGGAGAGGGAGGGAAGGGGGGGGGCAGAGAAGAAAAAACCGAGACGGGTGGGTCGTTCAGCTCTGGCACGCCAGTTCCTCTTCTTCGACTCTTCCTGGACCCTCTCGTCTCCCCCCTTTTTTCCCTCTTCACCATCACCGACACCGGTTCAGCCATCAAGGAGATGTGGCAGCCTGCTTCCTCTGCCGTCCCATATATATATATATAATTCTTCGTCTCCCTCCCTCCGCATTTTCCCTTCCCTCCCACATGGCTCGCCGTTTCCGCTTGCCACATCGTCCCCCCTTTTCCCTTTGCTCTCTCTTCCCCTCCTCCTCCAGACGCACCAACGACAAGTCGTTGTCATAAGCAGGAGGGATCGGGTCGACAGTGGGTCTTCTTTCTATTGTCAAACCCCAGCAGCTACCCCTCCCCCTCCCCTCCCCCCCCGCGGTCTACCGAGGACTTTCACTGCGCACCTTGTGGAGAGCGAACCTGCCCGAATCTTCATAACTATATGCCCGCATGAATATATCCTATCCAAATAGGGTGGGTGGGTGGGTGAGAGAAAAAGAAAGACGACAAGGAGAGGGGTCGTGAGATGCGAAGACCTGTTTCTCCTGCCGTCTAAAGGTTTTCTCTTCACCCCTCCTCGCTCATCTTCATTGCCCCCCCCCTCCTAGTTCAGTCTCCCTTCGCTACAGCTGGGCTCCCTTTCACCGACTTTTTTCTCTTTCCACTGCGGTGTGGTGGCCGCTAGTTGCACTTACCACACGCGGCAGCACGCATATACATATATATATATACATATATATATATACACTCTCACAAAGTGAGAAAAGCAAGCGTAAAAAATGGAAAACAGTTTTGCGAGAAAGGGAAAGAGAGAGAGAGAGAGAGAGAGACCGCAAACAAAAACAACAACACAACCAACACAAATCTAGCCAAATTCCATCCACCCACCCCTCCACGCGAAAAAGGGAAGCAACCCCAGCATCGACAGTGAAATGCGAGGAGAGGAAGAGAGAATGTGTTACAGAAGAGGAAAGGATGGGTGGGGAGCAGGAAGGAAACTTTTGATGAGCCCTTTCCTCTCAAAAAGAAAAAAATGAAGTCGAGGTCCACCGCAGAGCTGAACATGGCAAACAGGAAAAAACCCCATAAAAGTACAGAGAAAGAGGTGGAGAAGGTTGGGGCGAGGGGCCAAGGAGGAAAGAAGGGATGGAAGAGAAAGCGATGGGCAGCGGACATGTTCAAGCAGCTCAAGTTCCCCTTTCTCCTTTCCTGACTTCTTTTTGTTTTGTTTCCCAAAGCTGCCGCAACAAGACTTACATGCCGTTTTCCATAGGCCCACAACGATACCTATATACGTATACACACACATATATATATATATATACCAGTACAATGTATGCAAGCATCACAGCATGTTTGATAGGTGCTACAATTCGCACTTCCCTCTTCTGCTCCTATCCCCCCGTTTTTGCGGAGATTTCTCGCGTGACGCTCCCTTCACCCTGCCCTCCCTTTTTTCTTTGGACAGGTCATAAGAAATGGGTACAGAAGAAAGCGAAAAACAACAACCTCTTCTGCGTGACATTTCCAAAGAGAGAGAGAGAAGAACCACCGGCACACACGTCGAGAGTGGGGAGAAGAGGTGGCCGTCGGATACATCTGGAGCCGAGGATCCGATCCTTTTTCAAAAAATTCTTCTTGCTGCCGCACCTCCCCCCCCTTCCCTCCAAAAGCGTTTCCCCTCTGCCCCCCCCCCTCCGCTCTCTCCCTCTTCCTTCCTCCTGCCCAGTCCATCCCTCCCTCCTCGCGCAGGTACAGACAGAGCGTTAGGGGAGGAAGAGCGCTTCGGCCTTGCAACCAGCCCATTTCTCTTCCTCCTCTTCTTTTCCATCTCTCTCTCACGCGCACACACACACACACACACACACATGGGCTAGCAGAACCTTTTGTTTGTGTGTGTGTGTTTGCGAGACCACCACTTCAAGGTTATACGCCCAGATCAGGTGTTGTGCGTGTAGAGACGTACATATGTATGGGTGAGGAGGGAGAACGAGCGCGAAGGCGGAAGAGGAAGGAGGAGGCACAACCCTATGGGAAAAGGAACACATAGAGAAAGGAAAAAGAGTGCGGCAAACAGAGACTCGGAAAGGAAGGAAAAGACTCACGAAAGGGAGGTGGAGAAGGAGGAATAGAGAGAGGGGTGTGCTTGTGTGGGAAGAGGCAGCATCTTCAAAAAAAAAAGACGGTGAAGGCGGATGAGCTGCACGTTGTTCCGTCTCGCCTACTACATGGTCCTTCCCGCCTCACCTTTATCTTCCTCCTTACCTTCTCCACATCTCACGATTCTCCACTAACCCACCCACCCACCACTAGGTAAGCAAGCCACGGCATCGATCCCCCCCAATCCAAGGCTCGATGGCGATGCCTTGTCCCTTTCTTTTCTTCGTCTTCTCAAGCTGCTCGATTCCTTCAGCTTTTTTTATTATTAATATTATGGTGGTAGTTGCTGCTGTTTGTTCAAGAAGGGTGAGAGAGGAGAGGAGAGGGGAGGGGGGGGCGGAGGAGGGAGGAGGGAGGAGAGACCATAACGATCCTTTCTCTTCCCCTCCCTTCCCGCCAAACCCCTATAAGACGTATGCGGTTCCACGGTCCACGTTCTTCCCCCGTCAGACGCTCGAGCGGCCCCCGCCACTGCCATTAATCGCGATGGAGTGCTCTACCTGAATATGGTGCAATACGCTGCTGGTCAGCGAGGTGTTCGTCGTGACATTGGCAGAGGAGGAAAGCACCCGGTGTGCCCCGGTCAAGGTGGAGCGACAGCTGCGCGTCTCGCCCCCCGAACATTCGGAGAAGGCGGAATGGCTGCTTGGCGCCACATTTTTGCCGGTGCGACTGCGTGGCCCGCGGATGCGGCCACCCTCTCCGCTCACCTCCGGCTTTACCGCACGAGGATGTTTCACCGACGCGCTAGTGCTCCGTGTCGCGCCACCGCCCTGTCGGCGATATGTCTGGCTACCGAGGTTGGCAATGGCTGTTCGGTCGAGATGGGCCGGGCTGCTCAAGCCTTCGTAAGCCTGTGTTGGCCAGGCCAGCTGCTGGTGATGTTGCTGCGAGACACTTCGTATATTTCCAGACGGGAGCGGGGCCGCCACACCGTTTTGGCACGGATTCATGGGGCGAACACCGTGCTCCATCACAGAGAAGGGGTGGTGTGTTCCACCACCGCCGGTGCTGCTGAGGTGCGAAAGACGAAACAGCGAGTCACTCACTTCAGTGTCAATACTAGAACGACCATCATTGCTGTTGTTGTTGTTGTGAGCCACCGCGCTGGCGAAATAGTTGGACGCCAGGGAAGGGACTGGTGCCCCATTAGCGGGAGACCCTCGTGAGTGAGACCGCATTGGCACGCCGTTGCGGTCTCCCACAGTCGCGTTTACGGTCACTGGCGCCACTGTGGCTGCAGATATGTACGCCGTCAGTGGGGCACTAGCAACGGCACCACGTGGAGAAGCTCGTTGCACGCCGTGCGGCAGTAACCCATAGTCACCAGCCCCAGCGCCACTACTGCTGTTGCTGCGTGTGCGAGTACTGCTGCGGTGCGTGTACAGCGAGTGCCATTGTGGGTTGTGCGCCAGGTTGGCCTCCAGAATGATGCCAGTAAGCAGATTCAGCTCCTCTTCAAAGTTGTGTAAGTCCATCCCGGACGCACCTGCAGCAGCCGTGGAGGATGAGGTGAAAGGCTGCTGCTGTTGTTGGGTGGCCGGCGAGGTTGTCACCCGGGGATCACCACCGGGTGAGGCAGCACTGACAGCGGCGATAAAGGCACTGCCGTTGGTGTGTCCGTGCAGATGCAATTCGCCTCGGCAGGCCGTAGCCATTTGATGAATCAACCGCGCACACTGGTCCCGGTCTTGTGTGATGGCGGATGCCTGACAGGCGCCGGCCACGGACGGCAATCGCCTACCAGCACCTTGAAGGAGAACATTGGGGCTACCACGTGGGGGGTTCCCAGCCGCACCGCTGTGCTGTGTCGTGGAAGGGATAAAACTGCTGCTGCTGGTGCTCAACGCGTGGCCGCCCGACGTCAGCGGTGGGGTCGCTCCCGACGGCGAGTGTGTGCCAGCGATGGATGGGCTACGATGACGAAATGGGGCTTGTGGGTTGCTACTGCACGCCGCAGCATCCTGTTGCAGGACAATGTCGAACTGATCTAGCTCGCCCTCCTCCGGCAACTGCCCTGACGCGCATGCACCGTGGACACTGCCTGGCTCCTGCAGGGCGACGTCGTCCTGGGATGCACTCGGAAGGGCGGGAGATACCGCCGATGTAGAATGGGCCGCTGGCGACCGTGGCGACGCTATTCGCCGAGACACCCCGGAACTAAGGTTGTTGACTGAAAGGCCACCAACACCTCCACCGAGGTGACGAGCGTATATGTTGTCGACGCCTATTTCAATGGGTGAGGATGCGTTTCCTACCCCATTACGGTGAAGCGTGGAGTCCGCGTTGTCCATGTTGCGGTGTTTTTCCTCGCCGAGTTCTCTCTCTCTTTCGAGCTATGATGGCTGTCCTCCCCGACCTGCCAATTCTATCCGAAGGATACGTCGAGGGGCACGAATTCTCTTCTCTTCTCTTCTCTCCTCTCCTCTTTTTTTTTGTGTGTACGTGAGTATTTGCGATATATATATATATATATGTAAGCTCGTATATAGCCCCTCTATAGTGTGACGAAAGGTGAGAGGGCCTCCCATAAATAAATATATTTATATGTCGGGAGAGAAAGAGCGAGCGACTGTGGCGCAACGTTGCACAAATCAAAAAAAATGGTGGTGATGACGGAAAGCAAAAAAGAAGAGATAGCACTCCAACTATTTCAAAGAAACACAATAGCAAAAAAAACACAAGAGCAGGACATACACCCCCCTCCCCGCCCTAAAAACGAACCACCACCACTAGTGTACACACACAAGCGACGAAGAAGGAAAAAAGAGAGGGAGGGAGGGAGGGAAGCCTGCGAAGCAACGGCCACGAAGGCCCAGAGGGAAAAGTACAGGAGTAAACTAAAAATACACGGAGCCTCAGACAGACGAGGAGGAGCTAAAAGAGGCTGCCCCCCTCCACGGAGAAAGAGAGAAAGAGAGAGAGGACAACGCGCCTCAGCTTTGTGATATACACCGTGTCGAGTTTTTTTCTCCCTCCCGTTTCCCTCTCCCTCTCCCTTATTTCTCTCTCTCTCTCTCTCTCTTTTTTTCGGTCGTCTGACCCTCTCTCTTCCCGTTTTTCGTTAGAAAAAAAATTCTCTAGCTCCGTAATAGGAAACACACAAAAAAACGAGGGCAGAGAAAAAGAAGAGGAAGACCAGGGGACACCCGTTCAAGCTGCCACACCCCGTGACGTCGAAGTGACGTGGTTGATGGACGTGATGAAAAGGGAGGGGATAAAAAACGAAAAGAAAATGAAGAAGAGGGAAGAAGGTGAATGGGGGGGGGAGGGAGGGGCAGGGAGGGGAGGGGCACAAGCGAGGCGAAGAGCCACAGCGCTTCACGACGGAACGGCGTGGTCTTCTTCCTTTTTTATTATTCGTAACGACCCGAATTTCTGTGCCCACCCACCCCCTCTTCCTTTGCTATTCGAAAGGAAAAGAACCCACGCACAACAGGAAGACGGAAGCTGCTTCGTAACGGGGGAGGACGGTGTGACGCCCAGCAATGTTTCCGCCCCACACACACACAAAAAAAAAGGAATCAGGATAGAGAGGGAGGGGTGAGAGGGGAGAGTAGGTTTCTTTGTTCTCTCTCCCCAAATCGATCTTTATGGACACCCCCCCTCCTTCCCACTTCTTTTCTCTTTTCTTACAGAGAACAAAGACAATAGCACAAAAAAAGAGTTTTAGCAAAGGATGAGAGTACCTCTGCTAGTGTTGTTGCGGCTATACGAGTCCGTCCCATCCACAGACTCCTCCTATCGGGTCTTCCGTGAGGTACGTGTTGCCGCAGGTATAGCGTGTGTGTGTGTGTGTGTGTTATCGATATATAGATAGATGCGTGTGCCGACCCATATAACGGTATATGACGATAAAGAAGGGGGAAGGGAAACAGCAAAAGGCGGTGGTAGTGGGTGGATAAATGGAAGGGCCATAGACGTAGAGAAAGAAAGAGAGAGGGTGGGTGGGTGGTCGTGGTGGAAGGGAGAGGGAGGTGGAGGGGTAGCGGCCCCTCTCCCTTCCACCACCAGGGGCGTGACGAAAAAGCAAACCACTGATCCATTTTCCTGCATCAAGTGACTCCCTCCTCCTTCTCCCTCTCTCGAGAATGATGAAAACAGTGGCCCTTCGCACTTTTTTGTACGTGCAGATGTGTGTTCCTGAAGGCGGGATGTTAACCCCCTTTCCTCCCTCTCGCACATCGCCATGACAGAGAGATGTGCGCATCACGGTACGTAAGACGACCGTCGCGTTCTCTGCTGTACCGCTTGTTCAGAACGAGGTGAAAAGGCGCGAAAGACGAAACCGAACAGGGAGAGATTGAAGGGAGAGATGCGCCGCTGAGGTGAGTTCAATGCGCCTTAAAATTTGGTCTTTCTCTCCACCGCAGAAGCGAAGGAAACGTGGAAAGGAACACAGTCGCAGAAGCAACAGAAATAGAAGGGAAGAGGAGGAGTGGCGCTCGGGGTGCATCAACGAAGGCCGAGCTGGGAAGGAGGGTCACATCGGTGGTGAAAAGGAGAACAGCAGTGCAGCCCTCTTCCCTCCTCCTGTTGCACAAGGGGAAAAGATGGGTGGTACTGCGGTAGCCCATCCGGCCACACCAGGAGCGTTCGCTACTGTTCTCCACCCCCCACCGCTCCATTCCCTTTGACCAGCTTCCCTTCACGCGCACACTCACACACACGCACACAAGCACCTACTGAGAGGTGATGACTTCGCCGACGAGAATGGCACACGAGCTCGCACGCCCACCTTTCCTTTCTTTCTCAATTGAATGCAAAGTGGAGGCTTCACGGCGGCGGGGCAACATCCTCAAACCAACCCAGTGACGAAGCGGAGGTAGGCGGATGTGGTGGTGGTGGTGATGGCAGTGGTGCGGGACGGATTGGCGCCACGTCTTCGAAGAAGCTGAGCCCACCGACCTTTGCCATCGTAACCGGGTTCAGCAAGGGAGCTCCAGCGGTGCTCCTTGGTGAAGCACAATCGGCAGGCCGCGTCGGCTCCACTGTCGGCACAGCGGACTCGCCTAATCCTTCGATGCGGGTTCGCATGTGGGGCCGATGAAGCGCTTCCCCTTCTCGACGGGGATCTCGACTCCACGACGGTACCCGGCTCCATGGCGGAATCTCGCTGCTCTGTCCTTCGCTCTCGCCTCTGCCACAGCCCCCTGCAGCGGGGCCAAAGAGGGGAGCTTCTTGTTGGAGAGGAAGAGCGGGGCTGAGTCTCAGTGCCGCTAGGACCGCTGCCGTAGTCGGCGCAGACAGCACGTCTGCTTGCTGCTCTCCCGTCGCGCATGGAGAAGCGAGGATGGTGGTCACTGTCTTCTCCACATCAAAGCCACAGGGCTCACGCTGCTGGTGGCCCTCCCTTTCCCCCGCCACGCGGTTCGCGGCAAGGAAACGGTGGGAGGCCTTCAACACTTCCACCCATAGAGGGTCACGACGAATCCGCGTGGCCCCCATCATTTCGCTCCCCAAATTATGGATGGCAGAGGATGTGCCAGTGCTTGCCGCGCAACCTGCGGCGACGGAGGAGGCGTTGGTGGTAGCCGCCTTGTCGAGAGCCGCGGGGGCTACGCGAGTGGAGGACAACGTTGTCGCTCCAGTGGGCCGGCCACGTGGACGAGGAATATCCACGAAGGTGAGAAAGCCGTGACCTTTGGCACACTTGTCTAGGGCCACAAACGCAGTTGAAGCCGTCGCGGGTGGTGAGGACGACGGTGATGACGTCGTGGGAACAGGGGTGACCTGCCGCGCCAGCGTGTGCGAAACCGTTGCTTCAAAAAAGCAGTGAAGATGGGCCGCAAACCAGTAAGGTGCCTGTGCTTCGCGCAGCAGACGCATCGTATGTGGATTACCCAAAGCATGCCGACGTATATCGTCGCGAAAGTAGGGCTTAAACCGCAGCAGCTGCGACTCGTCCCCGTAGCTGGTGATGCCGACTGGCCAGTCATGCGAGAGGAAGATATCAACAGGTGGTCGGCGTCGCGGCAAGGCAGACTGTGACGTGCCCCCTACAGCAGGCTGAGCTTCTGGAATGTGCTGGAGCTTTGAGGCACGAAGGTAAGCATGCAGTTTCTCAACTTCAATACGCCGGACATGATAGGCTGTCTTCTTCGCGTTGAAGTTCGCCGCGTACGGTCGGGGCGGGTATGGGCGATCATAATCCTGCTCCTTGAAGATCCCGCTCAGCCCGGCTATGGTGACGCTGCCGTCGACCGTGATAACACCCGAGTGACCCAAGTAGTACACGTTCGGTGCCACAAAGCCACCGTAGCTTTCTTGCGCCAATAGGTCGGAGTTCTCGTGATTCCCTCCGACAAATATGGTCAGATACGGCGCCACTTTTGTAGCCGATGCAGTCCATGGGCGTGTTGTATCCGCAAAATATTTGTGGAAATCACCCAGAACCTTGTACTTGTCCGGCACTGCCATGCTGTGTAGATCACCGGCTGCGCGCACTGCCTGGAAATCACCGCAGCACAGCAGTAGATCGATACGCTTTCCTGTCTGACGCTCATGCTCGGCGCAAGCCTCATAGATGCGATCCAACTCGCCGTGACAGCAACCTTGGACTGCAACGTGGTAGAATCGCTCCCCCCACGAGTCTTGCGGCGACGAGGACGAGGTGACGCTGGCGACAGGAGTAGCAGTCGTGGAAACGAGGTCTGATTTATTGAGGTTGGGAATTAGGGTGTGTGAAGTTCCGTCTCCGCCACCTTTCAGGGAGGCAAATATCTTGTGCGCGAGTGACATGGGGTGCTCGGAGTGCGTATGTATACATATATATATATATATATATGTATATATGTATAGATGCTCCCTGCGTCTCTCCTCTCCTCACCACCACTTTCAAACTTCTAGGGGCAGCACAATAAATAAATAAATATATATATAGCCAAGTACAGTATCGCACAATGTGATGAAGGAAAGGAAGAGGAGGAGACTCGCCGGTGAGTTGCATATTAGCAGCTAACTGCATCAACGGAAACGCATCCATCGCGTGCTCGTCGTCAAATCACTGGCGCCTTTTATTCCTTCCGTTTACGGCGCCGCACGCTGTGTTCCTTTCTCCTCCGTTCGCCTTCGAAGTACATTTCGTCTGGTGTACTCCTCCCCCTTTTCTGGGGGGCTCAAATGGCCTTTTTTCTCTCCGTGTGAATGATACTCCTGGAAGTTCCTGGGTACGCACAACACTCATACCCTTCCTTATCAACAAGATCAGAAAATGTACGCACACACACACATAGAACATTAGTACATTTATTTACCCTCAGCGAAAGCTTCACTGTGACGAGAAGATGGAGCACGTCAACACACGAAGCGTGTAGCATCAACCGAAGCAAAACAACAGCAACAAAAACAGCACCACCACCGCCACCAGAGCTATGAGAAAGGAGGCCACTGCCTCCCTTCCCCCCTACTCAGTTGACACTTATCACACCCACGTGCCTTCCCCAGTAAAAAGCTATGCGCAGCACCGCAGAGAGCATTTTTAGCACCAAGAAGTGAAATCGAGGAGGGATATACCAGTGCATTCCGTTGAATCGCATTCAAGAAAGTTTATCACTTCGTTCCTTTGAAATACTCCGCTTCCAGCTGACGCAGTAGCGAGGGAAAGACAGCCTTTTCATCTGCGTCAGGTAATCCACCGCTCATCCAACGCACAACACCTTCATGATCGACTAACATAACATGGGGTAAAAGATAGTTGCGTAAACCAAGAACAGAGTAAAAAGGTTCTAACAGTTTACACCCTACAAACGTCGTCGAGGCAAGGAGTGCATGCATGACTTCCTCCTGGGATGGCTGCTCATCATCACTGGTTTTTGCCTGGGAGAGCGACTTCGCGAACCGGTTGACATAGAGACGCTGAACCCAGTCGTACTTGTAGACATCTGTACTGCGAAGTGAAATAACATCGATAGGCATCGCTCGCTCGACGGCACGTAATTTATTTTGATCACTCCTTTTAAGGCTGCAACGAGGTGTACCAAAAGGACATTCAACCGCTACAGCACCACTCTTTGCTACCTTCACCTCTTGAGCTGGCGGAGGAAGGTAGGGCAGAAGCCCAGGGCAGGTAGATAGATAGGCAAGTCGGCGCCATTCATCATCAGCCTGTGAACCGTACCGCTGTCCAAGCTGTGAGTAAATGACTACAGCTGGGCGTCGGAACGAAGAGGGTGCTAAAAGGGTGAACAGACTCTCATCTTTTACGTTATACGATCGTCCTCCTCGATGAGTTGACGCTTTCCCAGGAGCTGACGGTACAAACGAAGCAAACGACGAGGCACTGTGACTTGTACTGAGAAGTGTGCCAATCAGAGAAGTGGCAGCTGGCTTGAAGATACCTGTAGAGCAGAACTGATGCATATTTGCACAGCGAACCCGAGGAAAGGCTGACTCAATTTGAAACTGCAAATTCTGTTCTTGCATCGTTGCAATACGCTGTCCACCATTCTCTACATTTGCTCCTTCATAGGACAGAGCGCTTAGGGCAGGCTTGCCCAAGATAGAGGAGGGCTTTAACCGCTGCACATTACGACGTCTGCGCGAAAGTGTTGGTGGCCCACGCATGAGTTTGCTGCCTTGAATGATTTTTAATTCATTAGTGGCATGTTCGTTGAAGTACCGCAGCATGCGCTCCAGTTCGTTGTCCACCGCAAACTCCATTCCGTAGCGAAAGTATTTGAAGACAAGAAAAACATCTCGCGAGAGAATCGGCTTATCAAGATCCATTCCAACGTCTCGAAAAACGAGCATTTTCGAACGTTCTTCTTTGATTTTGGCATTTGTTCTCTTCCGCCGCTCTTCAGCCGCTGCATTATACGTGGGGAATGACGGCAGCCGGGCGTCTGTCTCCATTTTGGATAGCTTCTGAAGAAATGGGTTTGATGTCGTCTTCTCAGGGGACCTATGCTTACCCATGGAGGCACTACCCGATGTGCCAACTTCTGCTCCAGTTGAAATACCATCTGCAAAACCAAGTGATGCCTTTTTGTTGCGCGGATTTTCCTTCCCGCATGTTGAAGACGGTGACTCCTCGAAGAACTGCGTCTTCCCAGAGTGGCGTGGTGGGGGTGGAGGAATATCTCTACTTTCCGTTCCAGCACGCTTTCGCATGTTTTGCTGTAGTGCCCTCAGTACGGTCACGGGATCTTCATTTTCCGTTGGTCCACAGTCGAGGTCGCTGCCGGTGCCTTTGGTACACGAATGACGCCACGCGGAAAGCACCCGACAAGAGTAACACAGCTCGATACATTGTAGTGAAAGGAAGCGACGAAACCTTTGCTGCATCTTAAAACTGTAAAAACTATCTCGCCTAAAGGTTTCTCATCAACGCAGAAGAAAAGCAGTGGAATGAGAAGTGAAAGATGATGACGAGGCATCGCAGTGCCTTGGTTGAGCTTCATGTAGGTGCACCTCACCGGAGCGCTGTGCTTCAGGAGAAGAACAGAAGGTGTCGTGAAATGAGCTCATGTTGACATTCAGTTCACCAGTTGGTGTTTAAGTGTAGAGTCCATTTCAACGAATTGAAATCCTTTCCTTCTAAGCTTCACTCAGGGTTTCAGTCTCCTATAAAGGCAGAGGATACTCATATTGGTTACCGCACGTAGCTTACTCGTTAGCACAATTCAATGGACTGCATATGAAAGAAACTAGAACTAGCGGGAGACGACCCCAATGAATCTCGATACCGGGCAAGTTTGAAATTGCGATGACTCGATCGAAGACGCGTGTACGCCGATTTCCAGCCTTGGTACCTCTCTTATTCAATACACCACCGAGTTACCTGCATCACTTTGAGTTCCAGGCTCACTTTCGGTTCTTCTTACTCGCTTTTTGAGCATACCGATTGCGCACTTCTCTCACAGCACCCATAATTTGTTTGCGAAGGTGCTTAAGACCCTTTTCTCGCTTGTTCACAATGTGAGAGAACGTTATGGCTGCAATCTGTTGCGTGAGATTCTTCGGAGCGCGAGTTTCAGCTTTCGTGATTCCTAGAGACTCCTCCAGTTGCTGCTGATCGTTCTTGCGGCTGAGAAATTTCTGGCGCTTGCGCTGGCGGGTTCCCCGAAGGCCTTTTGGAGTCTTTTTACCCGTATTTCCAGCCTGCGCATGGGTGACGATAGCGACGCTTTTCGCACCACGACCAAAACCTCGCCCCATTTTCAATGCAAGAGAATTTATCGGAGCTAGGTTTAAGCAGACGAAAAAAAAAGCGGTCGAGAGGAGAAGTTGTCGGAGAGATGCAGATTATTCCAGGTTGCATGTGCTTCGATGATTCAACGTTCCGTGCGAGCTCTGCGTTGGTGGTTGCTTATTGATTTGGAGAGAGAATCGGCTGGGGTCAGTGAGGCGTACACCAGGGGATCAGCAATGCTGTATATATGTATCCTAGAGGCTGATGTAGCTGTTATCGACAGTGCCACGCTGTCGCACTTCTTTACCTTTTTTGTTTACATGAATACGCTGACAGAAGGTCGACACAAAACAAATGAAAATAAACAGACCCGTGCGAGCAATAACAGTTTCAAACTATATGAGGCTTTCAACCACGTCTGGTTGCGCCACCAGAGTCTTGACATCTCTAAAAGTGTAGTGACAATACAGATACATACAAACCTTCATTGCGCTCACCTTGGAAGAGGCACAACCAGACAACTGTTTTCAGGCGTGCAACACTGATTTAGAAGTTGAGAAAGAAAAAGTTTGCTCTGGAGGGTGAGGAAGGAGGTACACTGATGGAGGGGAGAAGAGATTTTCACATTCCGTGACTTGGTGATGAGAAGTAAGCACATCAGAAAAAATAGGCGAATAATGGTTTTGAGTTTAGCCCGAAGTGAAAACAGTAAAAACGATGCGAACAGAAACGAAAAACGGAAAGACAATAAAAGAAAAATCATCTGCTACCATCGTACCGTGCGCGAGAAAAACAATCATGCGGGGGAAAATATGTAAGGAGCCCAATGCAGATCCATAACGTGCTTTTTAGAGTGCTTTCTGAAAAGAGGCGATCTATCCACATTTGAGTATTCGCCTAACATTTTTCCATTCGGGAAAATGCCTCAAAAGCGTTGCGAATACGGATTCTGTGGCCTTGCGTCGTATTGCATTCTGTTGGTGGATTGTGCCATGATCGCACCCTGTTGATAATATTGGTCTTGCTGCGGCACAGCGTCTGCATAGTCGTCGGTGGCTTCGCTATATTGGTCATTATTGGCTGCACGCATGCTACCTCGAATGGAATGCATGCTTTTAGGACGTGCCGACGGTGCTTTGGGGTTATCGTAGTATTCATGTGTGACCAATCGCTGTTTCTCTTTATTGAAAAGCTTCTCTGTCTTGGTGACAACACTCCCCCACCACATGGAGAATTTGGTACTGAACGACATCGAGTGAGCAATCGCAATTAGCAGGCTGAAGGGTGATGACTATTGACAAGCCACAGAGAAGTATTTTTAAAGTGTGGATTCGAAAGAGAAGGTGGGAAATGGGGCAGAGAGAGTAAATAATGCTCGCAGCTATTTTTCGCGTACGTGTGCAATCGCTGGCTAGTTCTGAGTGTCAGCAGAGTACTCATTGCGGTCAGTCGCGTCTTTAAATCAACTCATGGGCAAAAATACGCAGAGGCCTGGAATCCAATATCCTCCGCTTCTGAAAAAGTCCTTGATTTAGAGCCCCTCTCCGGTACTGGCGCAACGGCCCCAATATTTGGGCTGCGGTTTTCGAGAGACCCTTGCATGTGGCTTTTGCGGGCAGGGGTGACGCTACTACCCTGGCGGCTGGAGCTCCACGTTCCTCCGGTATGGCGTGGCCTCTCAGGGTCTCGTGGATCCCATGGTAAGAGCTAGGGGGGGGGGGCGTGCTGGCAGCAGCGGCCCGGGGTTGGTCAGCCCGGTTCGCGGATCATGGCTGGTTCGGGGGGGGGAGGGGGGCTTGAACTTTCTCGGCAGCTCATAAAATGCATCCCCCGCCTTGTGCGGTCTTGGCAAAGTGGATGAACCCAAAGAAATTCCTAAATTCACATCCGGCCCTTCAAATCTGTCAGGGCGGAGGGTGAAGCGGAAGCTTTTGCTACTGTAAGCAGTTGTTCTCCACGTCGCGGGTCAGATCGCATCGAGCAATGGCTTTGCAGATTGCAGAAGCCGTGCGTCTGAAGTTTTTTGTTTTTTCCCTCCTGAGTCTCTGGCAAGCCTCACGCGAAAAAGTATGATCCTCAACCCCCACCGAACGAATCTGTCGATGCCGCCAACGCCTTTTTCTTCGCGTAAAGATAGAGGTGCGTGAGTTGCGGAGCTTCGCCAATCGTGCATGACTACTAGTGGTCACTGTGTCCGAACATCTCGTCTGTGTCAACACACCCATAGTTTGTTCCTGATTGGTGGCGAACTTTAGGCGCCGAAGAGAGTGCAAGCAAAGCCGAGATGCATGGGCCGCAAGGCTACAAGAGGTATGACAATAATAGAGATCAGATTAAACCGATACACAAAAGAAGAATTCAGAGATGCAATTGCGTAAAACGTCTTTACGGCATTGCAGCGAATTGCCGTACACTCTTTAAACCTCTTACCAATTGTCATCAACTTTACTTTCCCCCCTTTCACCGTCATATGAGTTGTTTTCAGTCGCTTTCATTGTGAATCATTGCGCACCAACACATTTCTAAGCGCACAACAGGTATTCAGACACAACATTGAATATACTTTGGAAAAGTAGTTGTGAAATTGAAGGCGAGTAAGTGTAAGAGCGACAGCCGAAACATGTCGACCGTCGATGACATCTGTGGTGCTTACACCCTTTCCCATTGGGATGGAAAGGTAACACCGACGAAGGCGAGTCTCACTATATATAGGAAAGCCGAGAGCACCGTTGTTCATATTATCGTCGGAAATAACCTGCGCGGCAAAGTGCACTGCCATAATTATCACATCAAAGGCTCACTGCGCTCTACTTCCGAGGAGGTGCACAGCAACCAAGAGGAGCTGGAGAAGACTCTCACCAAAGGGTTTTCTGACGGCTTCAATGTGGTAAAGGAGGCTAACCGCCTTCTGCTGAAAAATGCGCACAATTCATTTGCGTTTGTCCTGTCGAGAAAGTTGTCGGACTTATTTGGTGAACATGCGATCATTGCCATCAATAATCAGCCACCAACACAGGAAATGTCAATGACCTTCACTGCAAATGGCGAGGGCGGCGGCTTTGTTATTGCGAATATTGCCAACTCTTTACGTGGCAGTTGCCAGATTGATGCTGGTGTCCTCCGCGGTGATCTTGCCACAACTGATGCAGAACCTAACGAGGCCCTTGCTGAAATTGAGAAAATGATCTGTGAGGGTTTCCGGATAGGATTCAATGTTGAAGCGGATGAGTTCGGCCATGTGCTGCAGACACCAGCGATCGCACTTCAGTTGTGCCGGGTTGTAACTCTGAAAGAGTTGGAGGGTGAGTACTTGCTGAAGAAGTTCGACGGCAAGGATGTCAACACGTCCAACCAGGTGTCTCTCAACTTCAAAGCCAACGACACAGACGAGGTGGAAATCTCGATTTCTGTGGCGAACCGAATTCGTGGGAAAGCAACGCTGGTCGAGAATGTCTTGACATCGGAAGAACCTTTGATGTCGACGCGTGCCAGCGCCTCAGATGAGGAAGCGCAGTTGGAGGGTGCATTTAACGTTGGGTTTCAATACGGACTCGAGGTGATAGCGCGGGGCAATGAGCTGAAACTAAAAAACCAAGACTGTGAATTCGTGCTCGTGAAGTCGGCTGTCGTGGAGGCACAACAGACTGGCGCAACATACAAGGGAACGCAATGCAGCAAGTGTTTCAAGACTGAGGGGAATGGTCTTCTATTTCGTATCGTGAATGAACACGAGAAGAAATGGGCGTTTTACAACGACACCGAGAAGTACCGAGTGCAGGTACACGCCAAGTTTGGTGCTCGTTCACAAATCGAGGCTCTGAACAACGCCAAAATGACTCGTGATGACGAGGGCTGTTACATTGTGGAGGTCACGGTGGAACCCAGAACGACCGAAATGTTCATCGAGGGCGACGTCAATGGTTTCAAGCTCATGTATACGGCGCTGACGGCTTAGTGCGGCAACCGATGACTTTTATTATTATTATTGACTTCAACTACAACTGAACCTCCCTGCTGTTCTCTGATCAACAGAATAGATGACCGGGGCTGCAGAATTTTGATTAGTACTGCCTCCTATGTACACATACACACCCTGTATTGCTCGTGACGGGGAACAGTCAATACTCCGTTGACATATGCACTCCTCGATCCAAGAAAGAATTCGAGCCAGTATACCTTTTCAGCCATTGGACTTCATTTGGGAGTTTTAATTACATTGCTTGTTTACATGTAGCTTTCGCAAAGAATGTGGCTTATCTCTTTCGTTCATCTTTCAACATTTTTTTTGATCTCAGCCCTCCTAGGTTTTCGCCTGAATAATCTACGAAGTCGTTTTGTATCTTTTAGTACCCTTAGAAATGGATTCTCGAATCATTTTTTTTTTGACGTATGAGCTTCTGGTTGTTAAGCCGTACCACTGTGGAATGCAATACACATCACTTGAAGCAATGCACTAGTCTTTTTTATTTGAGTCCCTCTTTTGCTTTTCTTTTGGGAGACTATCAGGTTTGCTGTTGAATAAATCAAAGTAGCTCCAACAATGTGTAAAAGCAAACAGAAAAAAATCTTTCAGCGCTGACGCGAAGCCACATAGTGTCAATTGGTGATACACGGTCAAAGAGGCTACACCACCATTGGCGAGAATAATTCTGAACGGCGGCAGATACACTTTTGGGTCAGATTGGGAAGGGAGGCATGCGATCGGCTTCAGCAATTGTCTAACATGCAAAGATTCTTTTGTCACTCAACTCTATAGAACTCGTCCATCGCGTAAAACGCTTATGCTTGCGCTTATCTTTTCCGCTCTCATCTCTCTCCGCTTCAACTCCCACGAAAAGGTGCCCCATATAGGCATGTAACTTTCTGCTTTGATGGCAGCACTCGGGCGACGATAATCATAAGGAATACCTGAACTACCGGGTCACATTCCTTTCTTTCCACTCTGAAGAACCTCGATCAGTTCCAGTAACGGATGAAAGCTTCTGCGTAGTTTCCTGTAATGCATCGCTATCGCGTCGTGTGTCTTCCATCGACATGCACTCGAACACTCTTACAGTAAACGCTGTAAAATACATGGTGATCGCAACCAAGCATTTGAATGTGGAGGTCTCGGCGTGATCTCTCACCGTGGAACTTGCTGCCACTAAAAAGAGCTACTTTCAGACGAGACGTTTCCTCGCCTGAAGCTGAAATATGAAGATCAGATGCTTTTCTGCACTAGCTCGGCTAATTAGTCACACTACGTTTCTGCAGATGCTAGGCAAAAAGCGTCCTGTAGAACGTACTTTCCTTGCATCTCCTCAGAGATCCTTGCTGCTTATAAACTAATCGATCTCTGATCCTTTGTCTTCGGCCTTAGAAAAAGAAAACACCAGAAAAATGGCGACTTTTTTGGGAGTGCCTGAAGGATGAACGCCCTCTTTATACCTAATCCACCAGATGAAGGGCAACATCTCAGTATTTCTGGTGCACAATCAAGATTAGCTCCTCTATTTGTAGTGTTTATTCAGTCATATGTCCTTCAGTATGCGGCGGCTCAACCTTCTTTGTTTTCTCGAAATTTCTTCTCTTATTTCGCAAGATCCCCTTTCCTTTCCGCATTGTGAATAAAGACGAAAAGGAAAACAAACATCCTTACAAGATGGAGTCACCTCCAGGCAACGATGGGAATGAGACGACAGCGCTGTCTCGCAAAGCTGTTGCGGAAGCACTCGTTGCGGAGGCAACAAATATTCGTGGCCTCTTACTTAAATACCAATCTGATGCTGGCAAGTTGAAAGAAGATGTAAACAAATTTGTGCATCGAGATATTGACGAGCAGGCAAAGTTCTCGCATTTGAGAGCTTCAGTACTTCAGACAGAGCTGGAGCTTTTACACAACTCCCAATTCATGGAGTATAGCTCACGATGTCAAAATGATGAAAGCTCAGGAGCTCGCTTCGCCAATGCAGTAGAAAAGCCAGTTGCCAGCAACGCTACCACCGACATGTCCTCCCGTTGTAACAGCGAATGCTGCCTGTGGGTTAGTGTGATGAGAAAAACTTCGGCGCCTTGGCTTCGCAACTGGGCACCTGACGCTGCTCTCCGATTGGCAGCATTTCAGAGGCTTTCCGACGTATTGCGGGGATGGAAGCAAGATATTAAAGCGGCTGAAGATGATTTGGGGCGAATGCTGGAATTCGTAGACACGGGAGCGAATGACACTGAGGCCAAGTATTGCTGTTTTAGCAACGGCACATTGTGTCTTGCTCTCCATGAAGAGGATGCAAAATGGGCCGCAGCGCTGGAGGATGGCGTGCTGCGAACAATGGATGCACCAACCACGCAGGTTTGTGGTGGTTCTTGTCCATCGCCACTGGGCTTCGCTGCGCACAGGCCTGCGGAGGTCTTGAGCAACTACTATTCACTATTGGTTGATGCTGTGGGCCTAACCCGTCGCGAATTTGAGAAACGCTGGAAGGTTCCGCTTCAGTCAGAGCTATCTAACCGTGTGGAGGATGTCACTATTGGTGACAGGTTGCGGTTGATTGGTGATTCATGGGACACATTAACTTTTGTTCGCCCAGAACGGCTCCAGCGCACCGTGATGGTGCGCGGCTTTTTCTTTGATGGGGGCTTGGCGTTGGTAGAGCAACTGGGTGCTGAAGTGGATGTTATTCCTCTTTTCTTTAAGGACCAACTGAACCCCGAGAGCAACGAAGATCGTAGAGATGCGGTGATGAAGGCCATACAACGAACGTTCTCTTCTCTTTACACTGCCTTCGATGCGCCATACGATTACGCAGACGGCGGTTGCAACTCATCGTCTTTGCCCGCAAACGCGGTGCTGACCCTCGCCATACGAATCGCACCCGCTGAGGGTGGCTTGCTTAGCGGCGTGCTGCTCGACGTGCGGCCGCTCGGCCCAACGGTTCCTTTCGAAAATCACGTTTCGTGGATAGACGTGTGCGCTATTGGTCGGCAGCGAGCAGGCGCCTCGAAAGAAATGCGCAAAGCAAACCATAATGACGTCCTTGAGAGTGATAAGAAAAATGCAGATAACTCTGTCCTTTTCCGTTTTACTCATCTGCCCGTGGCATCATTGCTGCCTTTTGATGCCGTGAGTCGACGAATCTTCCCACTGCTGAACGCGAAGCTTGTGGACAATTACTTTGGCACTGGCGAAGTACGGTGCACAAGCAGCCCTGACAGTGGCGCTAAAAATCCCACAGTGTCCATGCTAGTTGTGAAAACCGCCTCGCTGAGTTTAGCAGCCGCGGCCTGCGTTATTATGATGTACCGTTTTGCCCGCAGGTCTCGTCTGTAAAAGTTGGGTTGCAGCATTGGGCCTCTCCACTTTATTACTCGATGACTCCGGTATCCAACGTGATTCATCGTGTCGCGCGTGGCGTCGCGCGCCGGCTGGTGGCGTTGACAGATACCGGTGCAGATTCGTTCATCTCCACCTCTGCGTCGAGCAGTTTCCGCTTAAAGTCGCTTCCACTACCGGCAGTCTCCAAGGACCATGTCAGCAAACTCCAACCCGATGTTCTCTTCTCTTTCCAGCAAGAGGAAGCTCCTCCGTTTGTAATGATGGTTGCTTGGGGCGACGCGGACGTTATCCAAACACCGCTGGCGGCATCGAACTTTGTTTCCCATGTGGGGAAGGGCAGTAGATGTGCAAGCGTTCACCTGAGTGAGTGGGTGTGGGTGTGTCGATGGCAGGTGTGTTCTGTTTCACCATTTTCAGTTCTTGCTTCTTCACGGTCACGTTCTGAGCCCCTCCCCCCCCTCCCCTAACCCCGTTCTCTCCCTTTCTCTCTCTCCAGCTGATCACTTTCCCCCCTTTTACGCTATCCGCCGTGGGAAGAGGGGCCACACACACACACACACACACGAAAACGGCGAGTTGCACTACGCTATCATCCCGTTGTTCACGATGCACGGATGGTCTTTTCTCTGGTTCTCGCCGACGCGCTCTCGTTTTTAGGAGAGTACGCTCAGGTCGTAGATGGTCAGCCGAGCCTGGGAAACAAATGGGGAAGAAAAAAAGCGAGTTGCAGAGGATCTTTTGCATCACGTCCATGTTTCGCACTCCACTCTCATCTTCATTCTTTCTATCCTCCGTCTCATCTTTCTCGTGCCCCTCTCCTCGTACAACGCACGCCATTTTTTCCTATTGGCCAGTATTCCCATTTGCTTCCTTTTCCTCCGCTCCTCTCGCTCCGTTTCTGTTCTTTCACGTATATATTTACATGTGAAAGATCTGTTTTGTTTCTTTCGTTCGCTCTCTCTTTCTCTCTCAACTTTTACACTTCGAAGCTATCCCCCTCGCTCTTTCCCTTTCATTTTTTCCCTTCTCCGCTTTCCACCTCTCCGTCTCTCTCTCTTCCCCTCCCCCATCCGCGTTCGGGTAGACATGACGGATATTACCAACGTCGCAGACATATTTGGGCGTTACACGCTGGCCAAGGTGAATGACAACACCCCCGATACGTCTACACCGGTGCATATGGAGATTCAGGCGGACCCTGACGATCACACGAGGGCGCACATGCAAACTCGCGTCGCCAACAGTATGAATGGCACCGTCCGTTTTGAATTCGGCTTGCTCAAAGGCTCGCTTCAATCGACCCGCATGATGGGACGCCCGGGGCAGATGGTAGTCGAGCGGATCATCAGCGGCGGCCTGCGAGAAGGCATGCGTATTTCTCGTGAGGGAAACAACATCAAGATGTGCGCTGGCAGCGACTCGCTGTTGTGGAACCGAGAGACTCGCTAAACAGGTTTTGCCTCGACACGGGGATGGTGATGGCAGGGAATGGGCTGAAAAAAAATAAGACTGGAGGCTACGGGTTGAGCAAGTTGAATTCCCCCGGAGGCAGCCACATCCCCGTAAGGGACCTCGTGGCTGCCAATGCGTGGGGAGGGAGCAGGAAAAAAGGAAGAGGGAGGGGAGGATTTAGCACTCCTGCCTGCGCTTCCTCTCCTCCCCCTCTCTCCTATCCTTCCTTTTCTTTTTTCAGCTGCATAGCGCTTCTACCGTCTGTGTATGTGTGAGTGATACACATACTTGCTTGCCGCTATTCCTTTGAGTGTATTTCCAGCTGTCTCTTTCCCTCCCTCCCCCCCCTACTCCTACTTCCTCTCCCCCCTCGCTCACCGTTCGCCATCCCCCCTGATCCGTGAGTCTGTTATCTCCTCATTCTTCCGCCCTTTTGGCAGTTGCTGCGTATGCAGCATCAACTTAATAGAAGAGGGAGTGAGTACACTTCCCCCCTTTTTTTTTCGCCCTTCCTCCTTTCCCTTCCCCCCTCCTCGTCTCTCTCCTTTTTGTTGATTTGTTGCTCTTCCTACGCGTGGCGCTGTGTCTGGAAGCGTGTTTGGTGGGTGCACCGATCAAGGGCGATAGGAGGGGGGAAAAAACGGTAGAGAAAAAGATGGACCTCCTTCAGCGCTGGTGATGCCCTTCTCCTCCCCTCTTTTGCTATTTTTCGGACTTCAGCTTCGTGCCGCACCCCCCTCTCTGGCAATGGTCACGCCTCTCTCTTTTTCTTGTTCATTCTCTCATAACGGAGTTGGGCGTTGCCACTTTCCTGTGCCGCTTTCCCCTCTCCTCTCCCTCTTTTCCTCCTCTTCCACAGGCGGGAAAGGAAGCCACACGACAACCTTCAAGACGTTCAACAAAGGCCGCGGGAGGCAACCCGGCAAGGAAGTCCATCTCTTCTTGCTCTACCTTGGCCATCCATCAGCCTCGCGTGGCATCTCACGCGTGTGTGAGTGTGCCTACACACACACAACGAAGAGAATGGGGCGAAAAAAAAGGAAAAGGCCGCCGCACCGCGCAGAATTCATCAGGAAAACCTCTCTGCAATGATGGCAGAAGAGAGGAGAACGTAGAAGAAGCTACGGATAAAAGGGAAGAGGGAGCGGAGAACGTACGTCTCCTCTCTTCCCTTCTTTTTTTTGTGTGAGCCACTTGTCTTTTGGTTTCTTCTTGAAGCGCAGCGGCGTCCTTCCGCGTCGGCCGTCCCCCTTTTTTCCCATTCCCTCCCCCCCTCCTCCACCTCTTCCCTGTACGCCTTCTATCTTGCTTTTTTTTTGAGGTACCCCTCCCTTTCTTTTCTCTGTCTCCCGTCTCTTTAAATGCCTCTCCTACCTCTCCTCTATCCACGGAGCCATCGCTGCCGCGTTCTCACGCGTACACCGACACCTACACACCACCGCCCGGACGTGCACGCGCTGATCCCCCCTCTTCGTTTTCCGTGATCTTCCGTTGCGTGTCAACCTCCACTCTCCCTTCTACTCGCTCGCACGTTCCTTCGCGCTGTGGTACGCTGTCGAATCTTGCCTGACGCTGTGCAGCGTTTTCCTCTTTTTCATCCTCCTTTCATCTTTTCCCTTCTTTTCCCTCTCGCGTATGCACAGGAGTCACGTCAAGGACAGCATCTTCAGAACACACACGCACACACACACACACACACAAACGCTGGCTTCACCCTTTTTTGACTGCGGCTCGTCTTACCCCGCCTATCCATCCCCCCCCTCCCCCCCTCTTCTCGCGCCGTCACTACCTACACGAAACAGCTCCTCTACATTCCTTCTCTCTCTCCACCTTTCCTCTCTCTGTTTCTTTCTTTCGGTGAGAAGGGCGAAGGAGGGCGTCCCGCGACCGCGCAGGAGTATTGTTTCACACGTACACGAAAGGTCTTATAGCAGCAACCTTCATCTACGAACGGTAGGCCAAGGGAGGCGAAACAGCCCTGTCAAACGCAGTGAAAAAAGGGAGTCGAGGGGTATCATGCCAGGCGCCACGCTGCGCGTCAAGCGCAATGTCGCCTCTCCGCAGTCGCACGTGCTAGCGGAGAGCGAATTCCACCTCATGCGCATGCAGGAGCAACTCCGCACGCGCGCCATGAAGGATTTTGGTGCCACCGAGCAGCAGGTGGCGCCTTCCTACTTCGCGGAATCTCTCCAGGATCTCTGCGCACGACGGCTGGCGGAGACTTTTGAGGAGAATACGGATATAGATAAGTTGCGCGAGGAGGAGCCGGAGCTGTACGAGATGGTACTGGAACGCCTGCCCACGCAGCCGGAGACGATGCTGCCGCTACATGTATCCGTTGCTCGCATCACAGATGAGAAATTCTGGCGGCGCTGCTGCAAGGCTCGCTGGCCACTGGGCCACCTCTCTCGTATCGCGACTGGAGAGAACCTCCAAACGAAGGAGTACGGCTGGAAGCGACTCTTTCTGGAGCAGGTCCTCTGTGACTTCCTTATGTCGCTTGGAAGTGGGTGCACCGCAGGTGATGCTGAGGACTCTCTGCTGCCCCCTTCTGGCTCAGCCGCTCTAGCGGGCGATGTCACTGCCCTCGCCCAGAGACTTCCGCCGCATGCTCCACATGAGATCACTTGCACTCCGCAGGATGGCGACGCCAGCCGCTTCGATCTCAGCCGAGATGATGAAGCAGCCGCCATCTTACGCGAGCTGTGTGTGATATGCCGCGACTACGTCCGCTCCATTGATCTGCCCTGTCAGCTGGTGCACTTCCGCTTCTACGAGCACCTCTTTGCCCACATTCCTGGCATCCAGTCCTTCCGGCTGACGTACGGGGTGGCGAACCGAGGCGTGCGCGTTGGCGTCACTGATATGATCGGTTTTCACGACGACGATGCTCAACAGATCAATCAGCTCCTGAGGCACTACGCAGCCCTTGAGTCGCTGCGCTTGCCACACAACCGATTGGAGGACCGACACGCGCAGATGATAGCCGCAGGTTTGGTCAACACCACGCTGCGGGTATTAGACTTCTCGCAGAACTCGCTGACGGACACAGCCGTCGTGAAAGCTGTATCGCTGCTCCTCTGCCGTCCTGACTTTCTCTTGGAGGAGCTCTACCTTGCGGATAATAAGCTCGCTGATGCTGCGGCGGTGGCGCTGGCCGAGTCCCTTCACTATAACAAGACGCTACGGGTGTTGCACTTACAGCACAACTGCATTGGCGACGCCACAGGTGGCGCATCGCTCATCCACGCCTTTGCGACACACCCAACACTGAGAGAGGTGAATTTGGGATGCAATCATCTTGGCATTTGCGCTGCGAAGGCACTCTGTCAAGTGCTCCCCGAGCTGACTCAGTTGCGTGTCCTCTGCCTCTCGGGTAATACTCGATTCGCCGGCAACACAGTGATGACGGACGCTGCCGCCACCACGGGCGTAACGGCTGCTACTGCGTCGACAACTCCCGTCCCCCTTGACGCCATCACCCCCAAATCTTCCAGGAAGGCGGCGAACTCCACAACAGCCAACCTGCCTTCCCCATCCGCCACTGATACGATGGCCACCTCGACGAAGGAGAGCACAGGGGAAATGGAGGATACCGTCGCTGCTTCCGCTGCCGATGCCGCCGGTGTTGAGGAATCTGCGATGGTAGGAGAAGAAAATATTTCGCTCACGACGGCGTATGCAGCGACCGGGGAGGCATACCGTGAAAGTGCAACGGCGCGTCCTTCGATGACGATCTTCACTGAGGAAGAGTCGGAGAACGCTACGGAGCCGCGCCGAGGAGCTGCGCGAGAAGAGTCAGAGGTGCGACTGTTTCGGCCTCTGCCATTATCTGCCACTGAGCTAGTACCGCGAACAGAAGGAGGAATACTTCTCGTAGGTGCTGTCCACGCCAACACCTCTTTGGTGGAGTTTGATGTGCGGCACTGCGGCCTCACCCCATCAGAAGAAAAGTCGACGATGCAGGCCGTGCGTGAGCGCGTCTACCGGATGCAGATGGAAACCACTGTAGCCGCTAGCGCAGCGGAGAAGAGTCAATTACTGCGGCGCCGCGCTGAGGAAAAAGTAGCGCGCATGGCGGGCCGAAGGGTGTGAACGAGCAGAAAAGGAAAGCCAGGCAGCAAAAAAAGAAGGAATGACCTGCGAGCGATGGTGGGATGGGGGACGATGAGAGGAAAATTCGGAACGGGGGTGGGTGGTGGGGTGAGGGATCAGTGGAGCCCCATCGCTGTTGTACACCACGAGCTCCGTGGCCTTTTCTTCTCCGCAGGGGCCACGGTCATCTTCCGTTGAGCGGGCCATGCGTTACGGTGTGCAGCGACGTTTCCTTGTTTTCGTTTTGTTTGGAGCGGAACTCCCCGGGTCCCGGATGTCTTCGCGTCATGTCTAGGCGTCTGCGCTGCCAGAGGGGGGAGGGAGGGGGGGGGGTAGGAGCTCGCGGATCCCGAACAGACTCGCTTTTTTGTTTTGTTTTGTTTTTGCTGCCGTTGCACCTTCCTGCCTAGCACTCCATCCTTTCCGTCCTGCATCCCTCTTTTCTTCTGTGCCTGCTTCCCTTCGGCCCAAGGTGGCGCCTTTTCCTGCTGTTCCCGCTGTTCCCTCTATACACACACACACATACGTACATAAATATATATATATATATATGTATATCCCTCTCTTTTTATGTGCTTGACGATGCGCGAGTATGGGGTGAGAGGAGAGGATCTGGTGGCAAGGTAGGAGACGAGCGCAGCATAAAAGGGAATGGTTAGCAGTGCGACCCTATATCTGCGTGTGCATATATAGATTTACATACAGGTGAACGTATCTGTGTTCACCAAGAGAGAGAGAGAGACAGAGGTGATGAAGGCTCTTCATTCATCCATGTAAGACAATACTTTAACCCCCCCCCCCCCACACCTATGTACAGCTTCCTCTTTCTCTTTCTTCCCCCCCTCCCTCCTCTCTGTCTTCCCTCCTTCGCCTTTGCCTACACCGCATACACATACAGAAATATATATATATAAACAAAGATATGCATCTATATGTGCACATGCATGTTTGTAGATGCGTTCGCACGACACTCTTCCTCCCCTCTCTGATGGGATATCGTCGGGCACATGGACGAGGGTGGGCGGGTGTATTGTTGCAGGGACGTGTGCCAAAGATAGCGCGTGTTTTTTTTCGACAAGAGCGGTGTGTGGATCCCTTTCTTTCCCTTGCAGTCTTTTGGTGCTCTCCATGTTATATCTGCGCATCTATCTATATATTTATTTATTTATCGTTTCCTGTTGTTGGGGAAGCTGATGGAGGGGAGGGAAGCATTCTCTGCCTCAACTTTAAAAAATCACTTGACGGGAGCAGCAGCAGTAACGACGTGCAGGCGGAGGAGAGGCAACATTGGGCGTCCGTGGTTGTTCGTCAATACCCCCCCCCCCCCCCCACCACAGCAACAGCAGAGTAGCAATGCGAGAGGACGAAACGATAAAGCGAAGAAGGAAGCGGGGGGGGCCACAAATCGGCTACTACGACGCCGGGTTTTAAAAGGTGGGTGCGGGGGGCTGTCGGGAGGAAGACGTTGCGACGTCACCATCTACGGGGGTGGAGAGAGCACAGCTGTCTCCCCTTCTCTACACTCCCCTTTCAAGAAAAAGGATTTTCTGGTCGCACTTCCTCCATTCCCCTTACCATTGGATAAGTCTCAAGGGGTGGGTGGGGTGGGGCGAGGCTGATCCACGCACGCGCAAGGACTTCTTTCTCTCCCTTTTCGGAGGCCATGGAGTCAGGTACAATCTATTCTCCCTTTTGTCGTTGGACTTTCGATATCTTCCCTCCTTCTATGTCACGGCTCCATACATTTCCCATTCCTCTTTTTCATTTCTGTTGGGTTTCCTCTTCCACCTCCACCTCGTACCCCCTTCTACTCCATCTCCCTCGCAGTTGAACTAGAAGATACACATACAAGCGCACACATATATATATATATATATATCTATTACACCGATTAGCACTTGAGTTCCCATTTGTATTCGTGGGGGAGGTGGAGCACGCCGCGAAACGAGAAACACGGCATCCATCACGAATGTAGTGGGGCTCTCTCTCTACCCCCCTCTCTTTCTCTCTTTTTACACCTTTCCGGTGGTGGCCTTCGTTCATTTCCTCTGCTCGTGGCTCTACCCCCCCCCCCCTCTCTCTCTCCATCTCCGCCACCCCCGCACACTCAAAGCGATGAAGGGAGGTGAGGCAATTATGCAGATCACACCGCGTGGTGTGGTTGTACTAATGGGCTGCATTTTGGTTACCATCCCTTTCTTTATGTTCGTTGAGGTTTGGGTGGTGCTGGCCCTGTATCTCGTGAAGTACATCTTTGGAGACGGTGCCGTGCTGTCGCTCTACCGCCTTACCGCGGGGCACTACCATCTCTTGCAACGTGCGTATCTGAGCTGGGTTGGGGGTCTCCTAGAGCTTGTCTTGGGCACCCGAATCGCCTACACGATCGTCGATGGAAGTGGGACAGCACAGCATGCGTCACGCTCCACCTCCGCTGCTGATGATGCCAAAGGCCGCGAGGGGTTCTACGTAGAACTGGATGCGGTGCTGCGCCCCCCTTCGAAGCCAGGCCATGCTAAAATCATCATCATGAATCACCACTGCCGTGTGGACTGGCTCTACATGTTCATTTTCTTTGCTCGAACCCGCTCCATTATTCAAAATGTCCGCTTCGTTCTGAAGGCTAGTCTGCGGCAGATCCCGGTGTTGGGCTGGGCGATGGAAAGCTTTCGGTATCTCTTCCTCTCTCGCAGCTGGGAGGGCGACGAGGCATACGTGCGGCACATGATCGAGTTCTTCCAAGCCACGATGGACACGCCAGTGATTTTTATCTTTCCCGAGGGCACGGACCTCTCGGAGTCCAACGTCGCACGCTCCCACGCGTACGCGACGAAGGCACAGCTCCCCCAATTTCATCACGTTCTCAATCCCCGCACCACGGGTACCGTGGCGATAATGCAGATGCTAGGTGGTGCAGAGAAGGTGGAGGAGGTGATCGACCTCACCATCGGCTACACGTACCATGCCCCCGGGGAGCGACCTGATGAAAGCTCCATCGTCAACGGTCACCACCCAAGGAAGGTGCACCTGCTGATACAGCGGTATCCGGTGGTGGCAGCAGCGACGGCGCAGGATAGAGCGAAGGTATGCCCTTCCGAGCCTTCTGCACTGGCCTCATGGATTCACGATCGGTTTGCAGAGAAGGAACAGTTGCTGTCGCGCTTCTATGCGTCTAACCCAATCGGCTTTGACGCTGCAGACCTCCGTGCGGTTTTAGGGCAGGAGGTTGGGCTCGCCGGCTACGACGACGATGATGATGTGGCGGCCCAGCTGCAGGGGCTTTCTACCCAGCAGTGGTGGAGACGCTACTACCGCCACGTCGGATTCTTCGGGGCTATCGGCTGTCCCCTGTATTGGATGATGCCGATATTGTATTGGGTCTTCTTCACGCAGTGGTGGAGATCAACAGTCTGGACGGTTGTATTGCTGATATTTTTTTTCTTTGGGCTTCGCGCTGTAGGAGGTCTGCAGCGCTCCCTGTTTTTGAAGAAGGTGCCTCCGCAGCACACGGCCATGCAGCAGCTGCGGCGGTGGCTGGCACGGCAGCAGGCAAAAGAAGATGGGACAAAGGAGGACTGAAGCGGTGAGAGTCTCCGTCACGGTGTCTCCTCTTCCCCTCCCCACCCGCTTTCGTCGCACCATCGCGCCTCCACCTGCGCGGGTGCGCGGGAAAGACGCTTACAATCCGGCAAGAAAGGATGTCCCTCCACCCAGAAACGTGATGGGAGGGGGGAACGGGGACCATGAATGGGTACGGGTGGGTGGGTGAGGATCGAAGAAAGTTGTTTGATTGCCTCGCCTGACGATGCCCTCCCTCCAATTTTTTGCTGTTACTCTCCTCTTCCTTTTCTTTTTCGTTCTTCTGCTGCATCAAGGGTAGGGGAGGGAGGTAGGGAGGGGGTAAACGTAAGGCAGTTCTCTCTCTCTCTCTCTCTCTATCTATATACATTTCCGGTTTCATGGCAACTCTTCAACCATGGTGGTCGCGCGACATTTATATCGTATACATAATAGGTAGAGCAGGGATCAATAATGACGGCTGGCGTCTCTTCCTCCTCTTGTTCTCCTTTCCCTATCTCGAGATAGGTTCGACCTTCTCCAGGAGCGCATGGGGAGGCCGATGAGGAGGCCAGGGAAAGAGACACCCCTTCCCTCTGAGTTGCGCCGTCAGCGGCTCCGCTCCCTCTCCTTTTCGTTCCTTCGCTGTCTCTCACCTCCCCTCTCTCTCCCTCTTGACGCGACTTGTAAAAAAGAGGAACCACAACAAGAAAGGAAGCGGAGAGAGACGCACACTGACTTGGGTCGCTCGAACTGTAGGAGGTGCAGTGCGATCCACCACCATAACACGAAGACCCGAAAAGAATTCGAGGATTCGTGAGTGATGCACCGGCACTGGTTTTCTTCCCTCTTATCCGCTAGCGAGTGCTTGTATAAATAGAGCAGCGTGAGAGCTTCTCGGTTCGGTCACGCTGCGCACCTCCTCCACCGCCTCAAATACGGGCCACTAGGAAATCTTGTGCTCTTTTCCCTTTCCTGCCACACTCTCTCTATCTTTCTGCTTTCTCTTCACTCTCTCCCCCTCTCTCCCGTCACACACACACACACACACACACACAAAACAAGTGGTGCATGTGATGCAATTGTGCGACTCATTCCGATATCAACGCAAAGTTCCACCATTCACATCTTTTCTTGCCTCTCCTTTGTTCCTCTCCCTCCTCCTTCCCCCTCCTCCACCACCTGGTCCCGCATGTCCTTCCTCAGCCCTCTCGGCGAATCTCTGTCGGCGACGCGTTATGTACCGCACTCAAGCGTGACCAAGTCGCATTACGAGCGACTCCTCCTCGACATACGCCGGTATCTCCCTCCTGGCGTCGAGGATGATGTGGAGGAGATCGCGGAGGAGGTGCTTCGCATCGTGTGCTCGACCGCATCCAGTGGAGCTTCCTCCACGGCGACACCCGCAACGCTAACAGAGCAGCAGCAGAATCTGGAGCGCCTGCTGGATACCCGACTCAGCCGCGAGGCCCGCGATCATCTGCTGCAGTATGGTAAAATAATAACAGACTTTGTAGCACGTGATGAAGCCACCGCGAATGGCGATGGCGTAGCGCGCGCTCCTGCATCTGGAGCGCTTGGCATCGATGACCTGAACTATGCGGGTCCCAGCGACAGCAGTAGCAGCAGCGATAGCGACGGCGGTAACGCCGACACCGATGGTCGAGGGGGTGTGCGTATCAATGCAGAGGAAAGGCGCAACATGGCGTTGCTGGCAGGAGCCGCTGGATCGCCGTTGACCCCAGCTGAAAAAAAGGAGCGGCGAAAGCGGCTCAAGACCCTCATGAAGGCAGATGAGAACTTGACGGAGTACGCCTTCGCGGAAGAGGGCGGCATCGCTGACACCGTTGAGGATGCCGCGGCGCAGGCGTCGACTTTGGCAACTTTCGGGGCTCGTACAGAGGCCGAATATCGGGAGGCAGATGAGGACGGAGACGTAAGCGAGGAGATGGCGGAGGGGCTGCGCGGTGGCGGCGCGGATGCGGTGGTGGATGGAAAGACAGAGAGAGATCTTTTCTCGGAAGTATCCACCAACGCCGCCTACCTCGATGACGCCGTTCGTCGACTGTTTCCCGAAAAAGATGCGGATACATGCCAGATGCTTGCTGCGACCGCGCTCCGCTTCCTCAGCGAGAAGGACGAGGACGACTACACCGTTGAGACGCAGCTCAGCACCCGTCTCGATGCCTTTGAGAGTAGTGAGACGATGGAGTGGATTGGCCGTGTTGTACCCGCCCGCTGGGTGGTCGTTTATGGACTCCGCTACGCGCAGTGTACTACTCAAGCGGAGAGAAATGCAGTGATGGATGCCATGCGGCGGCACGCCCTCGCCGACGCTCGTGTGGAGCACCTCTATCAGAGCATCACGGGCATGCAGGTGGATCCCTTCAACACCGAACAGCAACCGCCGCAGCGCGACTCCGGCACTCTGGGGGGTGATGGGGCTGGTAGGGCGTCGCCTGCTTCGCCGCCGCGACAGCCCCCCTTGCGACGGGTCGATCTGCAGGCCTGCGCCTTTCAGGATGAGCGCACACCTCATCTTCACGTGCGCGCCACTGTGCCACAAGGCACGCAGCGGCTGACGTACGAGACGCATGATGAGGTAACGCTACCGCCGACCTCGTTGTTCAACACCGCGCACCCCCTCGTCTCGGTCGCCACGTCCTTTCCAGCGTGGGCAGCAGCGGCGTTTCCCGGCATGACGGAGCTCAACGCCATGCAATCCAAGGTGTACGACTGCGCCTTTCACTCTGATGAGAATATGCTCGTAAGCGCCCCCACCGGGGCAGGTAAGACAAACGTGGCCATGATGGCAATGCTTCGTGCCATCGCCGCTGCACGCCACCCAGTGACCGGCGTCATAGATGGGCATCATCTCAAGATGGTTTACGTGGCGCCCATGAAGGCGCTCGTGCAAGAGGTGGTGCGCACATTCTCGCAGCGGCTGGAGACGCTCGGTCTCACAGTGGCAGAGCTATCGGGGGACGCTTCCATGACTCAGCAACAGATGGCGACGACGCAACTCATCGTGACAACCCCGGAAAAGTGGGATATCGTGACGCGCAAGTCCGTTGAACTGGGGGTAGCCTCATTGCTGAAGGTTCTCATCATCGATGAGGTGCACCTCCTGCACAACGAGCGGGGCCCGGTGCTAGAGGCGATCGTCGCGCGGACGATACTGCAGCAGCAACTGCGGGGAGAGGGCGGCATTCGAATCGTTGGCCTCAGCGCGACCTTGCCGAACCACCATGACGTCGCGGCCTTCTTGCAGGTAAACCGCCAGCGCGGCCTCTTTGTCTTTGACAGCAGTTACCGCCCCATTCCGCTGGAGCAGACGTACTGCGCCGTGAAGAAGATGAAAGGGGTGACGCAGAGCGCTGTCATGAACCTTGTCGCCTACGACAAGGTTCTGCAGACTGTGCAGGCAGAGGAGCAGGTAATGATCTTTGTGCATTCGCGGCGGGAGACGGAGTACACGGCACGGTATCTGCAAAAGAAGGCAGCGGAGGAGCGTCGAGAGTTCTACTTTGTGCGCCCCGACAGCGACAGTCACAAGGCTCTCCAGGAGGCCAGTAGTGGGGCGGGTGGGGCGGTGCTGCGCCGCAGCTTACAGCAGCTACTCCCTGCCGGCTTCGGTATTCACCATGCCGGTCTCAGCCGTGAGGAGCGCAGCACGGTGGAGCAGCTTTTCGCGGAGCGCCACATCAAGGTTCTCGTCTGCACCTCGACACTTGCGTGGGGCGTGAACTTGCCTGCGAATCGAGTCATCATCAAAGGCACCCGCGTCTTTAACGGGGCGAAGGGACAATCAGAGCTCTTGAGTGCGCTGGATGTGCTGCAGATGTTTGGTCGTGCTGGGCGTGCGGGATTCGGGGCGGCGGTGGGTCGGGCAACGATCATCACAGCACCGGACGATCTTCACTACTACTTGAGTGTGCTGAACCAGCAGCTACCGATAGAGTCACAGATGATGCGGCGTGTGGTCGACATGCTGAACGCCGAGATCACGCTTGGGCATGTGGAGACGGTGGAGGAAGGTGTTCAGTGGCTGCAGCGGTCGTACCTGTATGTGCGGATGCGCCAAGTGCCGGAGGTGTACGGCATTCGGCCCAGCGCTGGCGATCCGCTGCTGCTGCATCATCTGGCCAACGTTGTCCATACCTCCTGTGAGGAGTTGAAGGCAGCCCGGATGGTCGAGTACGATCCGAGGACGAGAGTGGTCTCGGGGACTGCCTACGGGCGTATCGCCTCCTACTGTTACATCACAACCACCTCCATGGCCACGTATCTCTCTTTCATGCGCAACGCGATGCAGGACGTGGAGCTCTTCCGCATGTTTTCGGCCTCGAGTGAGTTTACTAACATCGGTGTGCGAGCGGAAGAGCAAGCGCAACTGAAGGAGCTCCTAGAGGGCGCCCCAGTCCCGGTTCGGGAGTCGCGCTACACCCCCATGGCAAAGATCAATGTACTTCTCCAGTGCTACATCAGCCAAAAAGGGTTAGAAGGCTTGCCGCTGATGAGTGAGATGGTGTACGTGAAGGACTCGGCGCAGCGCATCCTGCGGGCTCTTTTCGAGATCGCCCTCGTTCGCGAATACGGTCGCACGGCACGACAGTTTCTCGAGTTGTATCTCATGACGGTACACCAGCAATGGGCCGTGCAGTCACCGCTGCGGCAAGTGCGAAGCCTCGTACCAGTGAAGCACTTCGAGGCGATTCTTCCGGCATTGGAGCGCATTCGCTTGCCCTGGGAGGAGCTGCGCCGCTGGAGTGTCGAGGACCTCGCAGAGCGGCTGAGTGACGACCGGCGTGCAAACGTGGCGCACGAGGCGATACATGCGGTACCTCACTTTTCAATCGACGCTGCGGTACGTCCGCTCACGCGTGGCATGCTCTACGTGGATGTCGATGTGCTGCCTGATTTCGATTATGCCGAGGCTGTTCACGGCCGCTCCGTGTGCGATATCCTTCTGCTTGTGGAGCACACCAACGGCCGCCTGCTGCATCACGAACCCATCATGCTTCCGTTGGCCAACGTTCAACAGAAAATCAGCTACGCTTGCCCACCAGTGGTAGTGCCCATGGTGGATCCTGCACCAACGCATCTCTTCGTCCGGATAGTTTCGCCCCACTGGCTGGCAGCGACCGCTTCTGTTTCGGTGTGCCTTCTCAACACGCTGCTGCCGCCCGTGGCAGCACCTTTGCGAGAGGTTGATCAGCGTCCCCCATCTCAGGACGCCGACGTCCGGGCTGTGGCGGACCGTCTGGAGCCCTTCCAGCTCCACCCCGTGGCGGAGAAGCTCTTCCCCTTTGAAGATTTTACACCGCTGCAGTCCGACTTGATTGATCCCATCTTCCTCGACCACTCACACAATCTCCTTGTCGGGGTGCCGCCTGGTGGCGGCAAAACTATAATTGCCGAGCTTTTTGTCCTGCAGTTCCTCTTGGAGGAGGCGCTGAAGGAGGCGGAACGCGCCAAGCTGACGCCATCGGGGACCTCGCCCACGGAGTCGACCACATCGCCGCTGCCGCCGTCGGGACTGCAGCTCAAGCCAGGAAAGTTGCTGTACATCACAAGCAACGCCGATGTAGTGCACCGACGAGCGCTGGATTGGCAATATAAATTTGGTGAGGTGCTCCATCAACGAGTTGTGGAACTGACCGGGGCTGAGGACTCCTCCGTACATGTGGATGACGCTGGCGCGCGAGAGCGCGTTACCGAGCTCTCCGCTGCCACCATCATTGTCGCTACAGGAGAGAAGCTGCTTCGCCTGGTTCGCCGCAGCGATCCGGTGCTTGCTGGAGTCACCCATCTGGTAGCCGATCATCTGCACCTCCTACGGTCACCTGAGGGGCAGGCGATGGAGGAGTGCATCGCACGGCTGAACTGTGAGCCCTTTCTCGTGTGTCACGGTGCTGGCCGGGCACGTATACTCGGCATCACCTACCCCCTGATTAGCACCGCGGAGTTGGGACGGTGGCTGAGGGTGTCGGTGAGCCGTCAGTTCAACTACGGCGCCTCGTACCGTCAGCTGCGTGTGCGTGTGGTTAGCATGGATCTTCCAGGGCCTCGCAGCCGCTATGAGAGCGGTGTCGTTGCTGCCTTGAAGCGACTTCACCATCCATCTCACGCCGCTGTACCGACGGTGTTGTTCGTCCCAACGGAACGTCAGGCGCGAGAGGTGGCGCAAAGGGTGCTGCTGCGCTGCCGTGACGGCTACGTCCCGGAAGCTACCGAGTACGCCACAGATGACCCGCGCCTTGCCCTCTTCCTGGCTGCTGGGGTGGGCTACCTGCATCTCGGCACGAGTGAGCTAGACGCGCTCACCATCCAGGAGTTGGTGGATGCGCCAGCTATTCATCACAGGACTCAAGCAGCGTTGCCGCTTTTCCTCGTTTGCACATTTGACGCTGCCTGGCGCTTACCAGCCGCCATGTTCACGAACGCCATCATCTGCTGTGGGGAACGTCTGGCTGCTGTGGAAAGCGAGGACGGCGAGCGTGGTACCGTATACCAGGACTGTTCCGCCGTGGAACTGATGCAGATGGCCTCGCGAGCGATGAATGAGGCGGTGCTGCACTGCCGTGCACCGCGTGCGTGGGTGACAGAGAAGCTGCTGAACGAGCCGCTGCCACTGGAGTCGAGTATGCGCTACGCCGATGATTTCCGAGACACCGTCAACGCGGCGATTGCGCAAGGGCGGGCAAGGAACCGCGTGGATGTCCTGCGCGTTTTGTCGTCTCACTACTTTCTGTATCACCTCAAATCCAACTTGCACTTCTACGGCGTTCCGACGGCGGCTGATGTCTCGCTCTACGCGTCCAGCTTCGCTTCGCACGTGGTGAGCTCGCTCAAGGAGCTCCGATGCATTGAGGAGCTTCGGGTCTCTCACCGCAGCCACCGACCCATCACGCAACTAAGCGATGATGACGAGGAGAAGGAAGGCAACACGGATGGGGCTGCAGAGGAGGACGACAGAGGTGGAGATGCGGTGGACACCGAGGCAGAGGACGAAGATCCCCACGCCCCGCTTCGACCGTGTGGGCGGGGCCTGGCTCTCGCTCATCACTCTATCGCTGTGGCCACGGCAGAGGAGCTGCTGCGGGCCATGCCAGGCTCTCTCGAAACAGAGCGAAGGAAGGCTTCCATGTATGATACGATGCTGTACGTCTGGCAGGTAGTGGCGCACCACTGCACGGAGCTGACTTCAGCCCACCTCGGCGGAGCCGCACGGGTGACTGAGCGGGAGGAATACCGCGCGTTGCATTCCCTCGCGCGAGCTCTTCCGGATACTGTCGGGGTCCGCTACATCGACCTCGATTTCAGCGCCAGCGGCACGAAATTGTTTCTCCTTGTCTTGGCCTACTGCAGCCGTCTCTTTCCTGCCGCGTACTTTCACGGTGGGGTGCCGGCTGAAGGGGCCGCGGAGGGGGCGTCGTCCGGCAGCGCCGCTGCCGCCTTCGACGAGCATTACGGAAATGTCTTCTATCACGCCACCGTACCCGCCGCGACACGTGAGGTGCTGTGCGCGTCTATACCAGATTCTGTCGCCGAGAACCTGCTGCGCGATCTTCAAATCCTTCTGCCGGTCGTGCGTCGTGTGGTGGCGGCGGTGGTGGAGCTGCTAGACGGTGAAACACAGCTGTGGGCAGTGAGCCGACTGATGCACCTCTCTGCCTGTCTGTGGCAGCAAGTTTGGAGCGAAGGCCCGTCGGTGATGCAGCTTCCCTGCTGGCGCGCCACACAGTGGTGTACGCCTGAGGCACAGCAGGGCATACAAGACGCTTGCACCCTGCCTGCGCTGCAGACCAACCCGCATATGGTGGTGGCGAAACTAGAGGCGACCCTACACAGTCTCGTGGACGCGGATGCCTCGTCCGCGAAGGTGCAGGAGGCGATGGCAGCTGCTGTTCGGGAAGCCAGCAGTGTTCCGAGAGTGGTGTCGGTCACCGCGAAAGGAAGCGTCGAGGAGATGGACGGGGTTCTCGTCATGGTGGTGCACGTCGCATCGCGGCTTCGGTGGAGCTCGTCTTTGATACCTGCTCCTGCTGCATCATCGGCGGCAGCGGCTACTGCTTCTGAGAACGAGAACACGGCAGAAGTTGGTGCAGGCGCAGAGGCGGAAAAGGACGGGTGCCCTGCACACGCAGCCTCAGCGCGGTCGAAGTGGTGGGTGCAATGCGTCGTGACGCACAAGTCATCAGCCCCTCCTTCTCGGTGGCCCTCAGGCGCACGTCAGCTGGCCCTGCGTGTCGACGTTTGGGATCCGTCGCCCGCGTCGGTAATCGAAGAGGAAGAGGGAGAGAGCACCGGCAGCTCCGCAGCGACGTCTCTTCTCGCGTTCTCCTCGAAGGTGTACTTCCCTGTGGTCTACCTCGATAAATTTGACTTGGATGCCGTCGAGATGAAAGCCGTTGTGACAAGCGTAGCCTACTGCGGGGTCGAGGGGTCAGCCATCGTGCAGTTCGATTCGGAGGAAGCGGGGTAGAAGATCGAGGCGGGAGAGAGCTCGATAAGAATGCGCCTAGATATGTTGGCGTGTGCAAATGTGTTGGTTTGTGCGCAGCGAGATGATGAATACCAAAGCGACCGTATAAGGATGACCATTCTGAGAGGCGACCCTCCTTTCTCTTCCCTCTTACTTCCCTTTTCATTTTCGGTCAGAGCTGTTGCCTTCGCCGCAGATCATCGCCTCGTTACACGAACGTACGTTCGGGTTGAAGTGGGAGGGCTACGTGTGATGAGTGTGTTGGTCCGAGGGAGAGAGAGAGGAAGGGGAGAGGAGGGGAGGATTGCCTCGAGGAACATGAGGAGACACCATGTGTGAAAGTGTCTAAAGATAATAATAAGGGGAGTGAGGGCAGGGGATTTCGAAGAAAGGCTTCGAGTCTTTCCATTCCTTCACCTACCTTCCTTTCTTTTTGTTGGGCGGGAGAGGTGACCGCCCCTCCTTCCCCTTTCACACCCTTTCCTCTCTGTCTCTCTCTTTTCTTGATCCCTTCTTCCCTCCCCATTTCACAGGGAGGAGCACACGGGACCGGCAGGTATATCCGACATGCAAGGTAAAATACGTATCTCTTCCCCGTAAAACCATCTCTTTCTCTCTCTCTATACATATATATATATATATATATATGTACCCAGCTTTCATCTCGAAGGTGAAGAGGTGCTCTTTGAGGTGATGGCCCCAGGCTCGCGGCAATGCTGCCGGGTCTTACCGTCGTGCAGGCCTCCTTTTCCGAGCTCATTCTCCAATCTGCCCCCCCCCCCCTCTCGCCCTCCTCGCCTCCATGCTGGACACACCACCGTCTTTGCTTGGGCATGGGATGCCTTGCTCGGTCCTTCAGCTGCAATGTTAGTCTTACACATCCTTTGCTCCTACCCCCGCACATCTCCTCTCCCTTCCTTCCCCTGTACATAACCTTCAGTTGGGTGTCCAAACATCCTCGCCACTCTCACCTGTTTTCTCCTCCATATATATATATATATATGTGTGTGTGCGTATCGACTGAGTTGATGTGACGACGGAGGCGCACAGTCCGTTACTTCGATATATATACAACTATCCGCATTTTTTTTCGTCGTTCACATTGACAGGCAGCACGTCTGCGGAGCCTCTGCCACTGTACAACGCATGTTGGCCCGTTGCCTCTCCGGCGATTACTGTCCTACTGCTAGTAGTGGTGCTACCTTCTCCGTAAGGAAGTGCCCCTCGCCCGCTTTCTTTCTTTCACCCTTCATTTTTCTCTTTCTTCGCATCACCCCATCGCTCTTCCTCTCCTGAGTAGTAGGAGAAGCGGGGGGGGGAGGGGGGTCATCCTTTTCATCTGTACCCTTCGTCTCCTTTCTGCCGCGATATATTTTCACGTCCGAAGTGGGAAGGGGGAGGACGCTGCAGTGATTGGGGTGGTGCTAAAGGCCCCCCTCCCCCCCTGCCCATCATTGTCGCTTCCATCGCATACTTGCTTTTTTTTCTTGTTCTGCATCCAGTCGTATCACGATTCGCAGAGAAGCTATACCGTATTTTTGTGAGTTTTCTTCATTTCCACCTTCACCAGCGTACCTCCCCCCCCTCTCTCTTATCTCCCCTCTTACAAAGGCGCCAACCACCTTGCTGCAGCGCTGCGACCCTGCCAGTGCCCCGCATACCATGTCCTTCCGACGTCTTCCTCCCCCGGTGCGACGGCCGACCGCGAGCATCGAGTTTGCTGCTGTCGGTGAGCCCATCATCCCTGAAGAAAAATTTTCAGTGGAAAAGACGGCAGGGGAGGGAGAAGAGCCGTGGCGGCGCAGCTCGTCGTCCGACAGCGACAGCACGACCCTCGACGTGCGACTCTCTTCCAGCTCCGTGACAGGGTCATCACGGGGTCCTTCTCCCGACTTCCCATTGCCAGCCGATGCTACCGCTACGCAAACGGTTGGGCTTTTGCTGCCGCGCCTGAGCTCGCTCAGCACCACTGCTGCCTCACTGCAGTACTTGCGTCGCCCTTCCTGGAGTAAGCGGCGCTGGCGTGGTTCGCTGTCGTTGAGCAACACGGTCGACTTGAACAACCGCAGCTCGCATCCCCGTACGGTGGAGCTGCCAAAGGAGTATCTTCAGTCTCTGGCCGAGGCCCATGGCGTATCTGAGGCGCACGTGCGCGAGGTTGCCCTCGCTGCGGAGGGCGACACAGATTTCATGCTTGCTCTCCTGCAGAGTGAGGTCGAGGATCGAATTGCGTCTCCCCAGACCATCGGAGCCCTAAGGTTTGGAACGCCGAAGACGGTGCAGCGTTTGCTGAAGTTTTTAGAGCTCTCGCCCGATTGGGAGGATGAGGTGAAGCGTACGCTGAACGTCACGAACGGCGACGCCAACGAGGCAGCTGGCATCCTCGCCCAGAAGGCGGGGCGACGACGGCGGACACTGCCGGGTGAGTTGAGCGCCTCACGCTCGCAGGGACTCACGGCCAACGAAGAGGAGAAGCTGTTGCAACTTCTGCGCCGTCTTGACCAAGAACCCAGTATTGAAGTAGGGAAGCCGCAGGAGGAGCAGTCCCCAGAGGAGGCACGTCACGCTGCTCCAGCAGCTCTGCCGCTGACCGATGAAAGGGGAGCCGATGCTTGCACCTCTCGACAAAACGATCATCCTCCACCCGAAATCGGCAGCAAAGGTGCGAGGGACCGCCCGCCGGCCGGCTCGGCCACACCAGACGAAGCGCACTCCCCATCCTCGCGTCTGAAGAAGAGGAAAGGCTCGATGCACCACACTCGCAGCAGCTCCACCGGGGCGCGCAACGGCATCGTGGTGGACGGCGCCAGCGTACCAGCCGGGGACGATACCGTCAAGACCAGCCTCTCACACGAGGAGTCCCTGTCGTGCTCCATCGCAAAGGGTGCGGATGATAACGGTTCGCGCCTGAGCCGACTGCACCGGCTCTCCCGAAGCGAGGGAGCCACCCCAGCTGCCACGCCATCTCTTGAGGCAATGAAAGTGCCCAACAGGGGAGGTGGTGGAAAGGCTGCTGCTCAGGCCCCAGGTGCAATTTCCCAGCCACTGACCGTATCGCTGCCGCTGTCGGCTTCGGTTTCGGCATCCCCATCACCGCCCACCTCTGCCCCAACGCGAAACGGCGACTGCTTCAGCAGTACAGCCATCCGACTTCAGCACTCAGCGGGCCGGAGCGCGGCGCGATCCTTCTCGCAAGAGCTGCCGTCCACGGCTGCGACGGCCACGCGGCTGGAGACTTCTTTGCCATCCGCGCAGCCCCATCCTCGACCTCCTCTTTTTCGAGAAACGGCAGGTGGTGAATCCCGCGAAATTGTTTACGCGGACTCACCGTCTTACGGTTCTGCCCACCGAAGCAGTACCGGCGACGGTGGCGAGGGCCGCAGCGGAGGCAGCTCACCGCCCCCACCGAGTTCATCTGCAAAGGTGGTTGCTCCACTTCGCACGAGCGTCGCCGCCGTCAATTTCCGAGATAGCCGCGGCGGTCTCAGCGGTTGTTCAGCTGCCCCCCCTCCGGATGCATCCGATGGCAGCAGCAGCATGAGTGGGCCGTTTATCACCACTTCTGGTGGCCGATCGACGCCACAGTCGCAGCATCACACGGGCAACGCATGGGAGAACTCCCCCTCCACGGAGAGTCTACTAAAAGATGTGTTCAGCCGTTCCGGACGATCACATGCGGTGCACCGAGGTCAGCCTCAGCCGCCGCCACCACAGGGGCATCTTTGCTTGCCTCTCGGTGCGGCCCCCGCCTCATCTTCGACGATGCCGTCGACCAGGTACAGCGCTACTGCAGGCCATACAGCCTTCAGCAAAAAAGTTCCGGCGTCCGCTCAGAGTAGTCTGGCTGCCCTGCCGCCACCCTCATCTCCGGTGCCTTCACCATCGGGGGCACTCCCCCCACCGCCCCCAGCCGGGCTGCCTCCACCGCCACCACCGCCTTCAGCCGGGCTGCCTCCGCCACCAGCGCCGCCTTCAGCCGGGCTGCCTCCGCCACCAGCGCCGCCTTCAGCCGGGCTGCCTCCGCCACCAGCGCCGCCTTCAGCCGGGCTGCCTCCACCACCAGCGCCGCCTTCAGCCGGGCTGCCTCCACCGCCACCACCACCACCATCAGTATCTGGCGCACCACCTCCACCTCCACCTGGCATGCCTCCACCGCCCGGCCTGCCATTACCAACAGGGGGCCCACCTGGTGCCCCACCCCCACCACCACCGCCTCCTCCAATGGGCAAGGCTCGTGCTCCACCACCACCACCTCCTCCTCCCGGCAAAGGTGCGGGCTCAACCCCTACCCACAGCAACACTCGAAATGTGCCCATCAAGGGCATGTATGGCGGTGCTGAGGATGCCATATTCAAGACGGCGCGCCACCTCCCACTTTCCGCGGGGACGTGCGAGCAGCTGCGGGCGCTGTTCGCGAAGGCGGCCCCGAAGGCGGACGCAGCGGGAAAGAAAGAGGAAGAGGAAGACGTGGCCGCCCGTATGCGGCGGATCCTCGACCCCAATCGTGATCGAAATGTGGGCATTGTGCTGAAGTTTATTCGCTTACCGATACAGCAGATCGAGGCTAGCGTGCGCACGTTCGATACGTTGACGCTCGGGGAGGAGCGCATCTCGGGTTTGCTCAAGATTATTCCTACGGCTGACGATTGCGAGGCGATTGCGCGAGCCCAACGCGAACACGGCGTCCCATGGACGCGCGAGGAAGAGCAGCTGCTGCCGCCTCCTGTTCGTTTCTTTCTCATGACACAGCGTATCGACCTCTATGCCGAACGCATCCACGCCTGGAGCCTGTATTACGAACTCACGGGACGTCTTGAATATCTGGAGCAGAAACTTAGGAAGGCAGAGGAGGCCATCGACGCCATCTTTGATTCCCCCTCGCTGCCCGATGTGCTTTCCTTCCTGCTGGAGATCAGCAACTTTCTCAACACCGGCAGTCGTTTTCAGGGAGCAAAAGGGTTTCCCATCACGGACTTGCCTCAGATCATAAATTTTCGCACGACAGACGGGAAAGGGACCCTGCTGCAGTACGCGGTGGAGACGTTGAATGGTCTGTCGCCTCGCCTGCGACAGCTTTCGAGTGAGCTCCAACCAGCCCTGGACGAGGGTCGCGGTATAGACGTGGCAGGCATCGAGCAAGAGTTGAAGAAGCAGCGTGGCCGGCTGCAGAAGTGCAAGATGTTGATTGAGCAGCTCCGCAACGACAGCCGCTGGACGAACGTCCTAGGTAAGTTCCTCATCCGCTCCGTGCCAGAGCTGGAGCGAGTGGAGAAGCTAAACGGCACCATCAACCAGAAGTCAGCCCTTCTGCGAGAGTTTCTCTGTGAAACGCAAGAAACCTTCTCCCTTGAGGAGGTGATGCGCGTGCTGTCGACGTTTTGCAAGCGGTATGACCAGGAGTGGGAGAAGCAGCAGTTGCGGTGGGAGCGGCAGTCGAGGATGGCGGGCCGGCAGCAGGACCAGCAGGAGCGGCGGCAGCTGCGCCTCTCGACGATGCTGGGAGATGATGAAGACAACATGAGCCCGCCAGCCTCCTCCTCACACTTTGCTCAACACGAGCCAAATGAGCAGCAGCAACGCCAACAGGAGTACGTGCCAGTGCAGCGGAGGCTCAGCAATGGTGGGTCTCCACGATCATTGGTCAAGGCGGGAGGCGCCGGCTCTGCTGTTTCGCCCCCTCATACGAGCGTCGCGGAGAGCGCGAGGCGCAGTCGCCGTATTTCCGGTGGGGAGGAGGGCAATTTGGACTTACCCAGCATACCGAACGGAACTTCTGATCGACCCTGGGGTTCGCCTGCGCTGCGCCGGGAGAGGGGTGGCAGTAGTCCGTTGAACTTCCCGCCGAGCTCTCCTGGTGGCCGCTTGGCCGCCGCCATCACCGGTAGCGCACACAAGGCATCCTAACTCCTACGTTTGTTGATTTCAATGCAACGCCCCCACCCCTCCCTTCCCTCTTCCCCGGAGTTTGTAGCGGCCGCGGAGGGGGAGGGGGGCATGATAAGAGAGAAAAGTGTAGTGCACTAGCTAGCCTTCAGCCGAGATGACGTACGCTCATGCTGCATCAATTTTGCTGAGTAGATATTATGCACATGTAGCTTCCGTGAGGCGGTGAGAGGCCAGACTCAGTGAGCTTCTACGAAACGCAGATGCAAGACGTGAGTGCGGAAGAATGAGTTCGTAGAAATAAAAAGAGAGAGGGGTAGAGGGTGTGGTTGTGTGTGAGAGAGAAAAATTTGGCGCTTCCACGAGAGAAAAAAAGAAACGAAGCCACAAGCTTGCTCCGAGTGTCTGTCGAAGAAGGAAGAAGGTAACGGAAGTGGGGGGGGGAATGAGGCGGGAGGGCAGGCTGGAAGGGAAAGACAGACTCTGGTGCGATGAAAAAAGGAGAGGGAGAATCCGTGCGTATATATATATATATATATGCATGTATGTGTGCATGTATGTGTGCCACAGCAAGGCACCAAACGTGTCTTACTTCTGTTTTTGCGGAACGGTGTTTCGCTCTCTCTCTCTCTCTCTCTACCTCCTTCTCCTCCTTTCATGGATTGGATGCATGCAGTACATTCTCCTCTTCCCCTCCACGTCGCTTTTTCTCCCTTCACTACCCCCCTTCTTGTCTTCCTCCGCCCCATTTCTCTCCTCCACCTCCACCTTTTCCTTTTCTTAAAAAAAGTATCGCCACACTTTTCGCCCCTGCGCCCCTCTTCTCGAGTGTCGACAGAGATGCTTGGTGAATGCGAGGGTGTGTGTTGTAGTGCAGTACCGGACATGGGGAATGGTGCCGGAGTCCCCCTTTTTCTTCTTGAAAAAAATTATTATTTCTCGCTGTCTCCCTCTCGTTCTCTTTCTTTGCGGCCTCGCGCTTGACGCAGAGAGAGGGAGAGATAGAGAGAGAAAGGGAGAGAGAGGGAGGAATGAAGAGAGGAAAGGGCGAACAAGCGAGCCAGTATGGTGAGAGGAGGAGGGGGAGAGAAACTGCAGAACAAGCACAGCAAAACGACCCACTATTTAAATTATGTATCGGTATTCTGGGGAGATTAGTGTTGGTGGGCGCATTTTGATTCGCACCCGGTGCGTTGCGGCTTCATTGCGCATTTTTTTCAAATAGTTTACGTTTGCTCTTGTTCAACTATTGCATTGTACATGTGAGCTCTTCTCTAAACAAAATTCCATCTTGTGTCTAAGTGCTCACGTGCATTTGGTACTGATGCCCTTTCCCTCCCCTCTTCCTCCTGTTTCGCTTCCTTTCGTCGCTCTTCTCACAGGGGAAGTGAAAAAGAGAGAGGAGGTTTGTGAACATTCGCGGCTCAGGAGGAAAGGAAGGGAAGGAAAGGCATTCTTTGATTTGCTTCGCTTTTGTTTCACAATTTGTTTCTGTCACGGAAATGAAACGAACAGACGAGAGAAAGTTGACTTCGTCTTTTATCGTATCTGCGTGTTCTGTTCGCCCCTCCCCGCTCGTCTCTGCCTTCCTTTTTCACCTCTCACACACACGCACATATATATAATAATAATAAAGGTCCATAAGAAGAAGGGAAGATTTATAAAGAAGGAAGGGTGTGTGTGTGTGTGTGTGTGGCGCTGATGATCACGCCATCTTCTCCTTCGTTGATTTGAAAAAAAAAGAAGGGGAGCGCTCAGGGTGAAAGTGTGTACAGATGTCTTTTTGTGGACAGCTGCCTCTTCTTTTTCTTTTTTGTTCTTGGAAAGGCCGAGGTAAATGAGTGGGTGGCGGGGCGGGCTTGAAGAGGTGGAGATGAGTCACGTTAGCAGGTCTCTTTACCTGCATGCCGTACGCGATCGACTACTTCGAACTTCATTTCTTTTTTTTCTTGAATTCTGTGCACATTTGTATTACTTTTTCCCCGTTATACATATTTATATATACATCTAGATACCAATATGTACATGTACCTCCTCCCCCTCCCCTCCAACATACTCGTACCAGCACGCTCAACAACTCTGGCCAGAGGCCTGAGCTTTTTAAAATTTTCCTTTCTTTCCTTGTTTGAGCGTTTTGTTTCCCACTTCTTCACTTTATTGTCGAATAGAAAAGAACATCTTCACGCACACACATAAATAAATATATATATATACACACAGATACATATGCCGGCTTCCTTTTCCTTCTCCAATTGGAGGGTTGTGGTGGTGCGGTGAGGGGTGGAGGTGGAGGTGTGCGAATGCTGAAAAAACGCGAGCGCTACCGTGACAGAACGATGGGCAAAGCAGAAAAAGCAGAAGCAGAAGCAAGCGGATGACTTCTTCTCCCTTTTCTCTTTTCTTCTCCACCGCTCTTCGCCTCCTCTTATCTTCCTCGCCATCGTTGCTCTAACGTACACTTGCGTGCGCGCGCACCTAGTCACAGACGCGCAGATGTGCACAAGCACTATCAGGATTAACTATCGCGGTGGCGAACGAAGCGATACGGTCCTGCTGCGGTGCCTCTTTCTCTCTCTCTCACTTTCTTTTCCATCAAAGAGAGGGATAGGGGTGAAGGAAAGTAAGGGGTGACGTGGCGGAGGGGGTGGGGAAAGAAATTTCTTCTCTTTCCAGAGGAAGCTTTGTAGAAGAGAGTGGTGGATGGGGTTGGGTGCGAGTGAGAACGCGTAAAAGACAAACGGGTGTGCTTTTTTGGTTTTCACCAACCTTCCATGCATTATGGATTGGGAACGATCACGTGACTGGGCAAAGAGGTCGAGTGCTCGTGTGCGAGTTCGATACACGTGTGTGTGTGTGTGTGTGTGTATGTGCCACGTTGACGGCAAGTGAGTAGATGAGGTGAGAAACGTGAGGAATCTCTCGAGGAGGAGGAGGGACGTGTTCCCATACTGTCATTTCTTTTTTCTTTTGCTCTCCCTTTTTCTTTTTTGCTTAATTATTATAGCGATCATGCATGCTCCACAGATCCAAGCTTTCAAAGCAAACACCAAACAAAGAGAAGTTGGCTACAACTGTCTGCAACGGTCTCTTTTCAGAAACTTATCCCTCTTCTCTCTCTCACCATCTTCTTCCATGACGATGCAAAGAGGGCGAGGTATGTTTGGGTGTATTCGAGGGTGGGACTTCGGCATCGCCACTTCTCTCCTCCTCTTCTCCCTTCTTCCCACCCCCCTTTCTCTTTCGATTCGGTTTATGCTCTCACGTAGGATCCTCGATCAGCGGTGCCGACTTCTTCTTCATCTTCCTGCCCGCCCCTCCCTCACTTCTCTCTCCTTTCCTCCTTCCATACGGTCCTCCTCCTCCTCCCCTTCCCTCCCTTCACGTGTCGAGGTATTCCGCCTCTCCTCACCGCAGTATGTGCTGAAGAAAAAAAAGGACGTAGGGGTACAGAAGCCGGAACGCTGTTCCATTACGAGGCGCGTGTTTCACGCCCAACTTTCTGTTGGGTGCTCCTCCTCCTTTTCTCTCGCATTTCGCTTCTCTCTCCTCTCCTTCCCCCATCCTCTGCATCTCTCCAACTTCGGCTCCGTTTATGCGGGCTCGTGCGAAACGGGATGGCGTAGCCGAGGTGTTCGAGCAAGATCGCGTGACTCGCGTTTTGCAGGAGGCGCTGGACCAGCGCTACACCTCCGCCTTTTCTACCTTTCCCACCGCGAAGGAGTCCTCGAACGATGCGGCGAGGGGAAGCGTCGAGGCCACTCCCAACGGAGTTCCACTGCCCCGTCTGACATGTCCTCAGCACTTCACAGTGCGAGCGTTTTCTCGGACCTGGCGCTTCTTGCCTCGCTTCCCTCACGCAAATCACCGTTGCACCGTAGCGAGCCCTGCAGAGGTTTCTGGCGACCGTTCCGTGGCTGAGTGGTCGACCCGCTGGGAGAGGGGCTCGCCACGGTGGGATGCGGGTGCCCGTCTGGCTGCCGCAGTGATCGCTGAATGCTGGCGCCACAGCGCCTTTACCGCGCTGCATGAAAAGGATCTGCGCCATGAGTGTGGGCTTCCGGAGGCCGTGGGCTCTCCAGCTGTCGCTCCTGCTAACGACGACGACGACAACGACAGTGGCGGTCTACAAGGCGGGAGGGGTGCCGTAACGCAACGGACCGATTCTTCCTGCACAGGTGGTGCCGTGGCATCTCTGTCTGGCTCGCCTGCTTCCTCTGCAATAGAAAGGGCGACCCCTCTGCCTGCTGGGCTTGTGACGTGGCAGATGTTTTACGAACTGCCACCTCGATGGGTCATGCAGAGCCTCGGTGAGGTGGACCAATGCACCTTCGTGAGGGAAGCCGACTGGGAACACCGGCGCCGTGTGACCATGCTGGATGTAGGTGCGACCGTGTTGAAAAGGCGAATAGGTGGGCCGCCTCCGCCTCCTGCGCCGCCGCTCCAACAGTCCGGGAAAGAAGGAATGTTTCATGGCGGTGACCGTAGCAACAGTCGTAGCAGCAGCAGCAGCGCCGTTGCGACGGCGGAGGGCGAGGGCAAGAGGTATCGCGTCTGCGCCACAGCGGCTATGACGCGAGGGGAATACTGGGTAGATGTTGTCCCTCTCGTCGACTCCTCAGAAGGTGATGGCCAGTGTGAAGACTGCGAATCTGAGATGACGGGATCGGGGTGTACCTCTGGGCTGACTGACAAGGTCGCGCAGTCCCTCCCAGACAGCAGCAAGGGCACCAGCCTCGTGGAGAGGGTCGATCGAGACGAGGTGCTGCTGGATCCTCCGTTGCCGTTGTGGGTGGACCCGCTGCTGCCGTGTGACGAGTTGTACAGCGATCGTGGCGTAAGCACGAGCACGTTCGTGTTCTTCCTGCGCGCCTTGCAGCAACAGGAGATGAAGCGAGGAAGGCAGCAGGATGCGCGGCGAGGAGAAATCGGAGGAGGCCGTTCGCACCACTTGACCCTCCGGGGAGGGTCAGGTGGTGTGGATAAGAGAAGTTTGTGGAGTAAGGCTGCGGTTCACGAAGCTCACAAGACAGCAGCGACCCTCGCGGTGGAGCTCTCCTTGTGTGCACGACACCGTCGTGAGGCGCTTGGGCGGCGTATCAGAGCACTGTGTGCCACCCTACCGAAAGATGAAGCCGCATCCCTCGACGAACCGCGCGTCGCCGCCGGCGCTGTCGGTGCTTTCTCTCCCTCTTCTCGAGACACTTGCGTTGTACCGCTCGTGCTCCTGCAAATCCACTTCGACACCACCCGGGACTGCCTCCAGCTACGCGCGTTGAAGCTACGTGACCGTCGCCGCAAGCGAGGAAGGGAGAGGGAGGACGTGCGAGGAGTAGCAGAGGAGAGGGACGATGGCGGTGTGTGTGTGGAATATATATCTCCCGGTGTGGAGGTGCTCCGTCGCTCAGCAGAGAAGCTGGCGGCGCTCTACGACATGACGCGGGCTGCCGCGCTGGTACCAGAGGTATCGGCAGGGGACTCTGGTTTCTCCAGTGATGACGAGGGTATACAGCAGGGCACCGCCTCCGCGACGGATGGCGTGTACCCCCTCGCAACAGCATTCCTTTCACAGTTCTTTGCCTTTGAACTGACGCCGAGCGTTGAGCACGGTGGAGGGTGTCCCGCCCTCCCCACCAAGGTGACCACGTCCTCGCCTCCCACCCCCTGGATGACCGTAGTACTCCCTGCTGAGGAAGTCGACGGACCCTCAACGCCGCCGCCACCGTTCCCCCGCGCACTGTCCATCGTGACAGCAGCTCCCGAGTACACCGAGATGGCAACGACAGCGGAGGAGCGGGCCTTTCTTACCCGCCTCTTCCTACTGCTCCTTCGGTATCGCTCACTTTTGGGAGAGCGTGGGTACAACCAAGGACCGCAAGCAGCAGTCCCGCCATCTGTGATGGAGGAGCTCGCCGCCACCTTTGGTATTCTGGCAGAGGCATTTGCGTCTCCGCTGAACGCGCAACTGCCTCAGTTCGGCTCCCTCTTCCCGGACACCGACGCCTATTTTGGAAGTGTCGGATCATTTTTCGATGTGGAGTTCGGTGGTGAGGGAGCGGGGGGGAGCGGGAAGGGACGAGGAGGAGGAGGAGGTGGCGGCGGCGGCGGCAGAGGACTCCCTTCCCTCTCCGCAGCTTCTTCGCTGCGCTGCCCCTCTTCCATAACGACGGGGTGCCATGTAGAGGTCAACCCCCCCTTCGACACTACCCTGCTGCGACACATGGAGCGTCATCTCCTCCGATCGCTGGCGCGGATGCAGGACTCCTCACAGAGTCTGCTGTTTTTGGTGGTGCTACCCAGTCACGATTTGACGGAGGCGGAGAGGGAGGCGTCGGTCGCTGTCACAGGGGAGGTTGGAGAGCAGGTGATGCCGAGCCTGGCGTACAAGCCAGCTACCACGGAGCAGTGCCTCGCTGGCATGGCGGACGTGTCCACCGTGGGCGTACCCACTCATGAGAGTACGGAGCGTGTGTTGCGCGGGTCTCCGTACTGCTTGGCGCACGTGCTATGCGCCGCTGCGGAGTCGGTCTACGTTGACGGCCACCAGCACCTCCTTCAAAGTCCCTTTTTCTGTATCGAGACCCCAACGCGGATGATCCTGCTCGGCAATACCGCCGCCCGCCATCTCTTCCCTCAGGCTGCTGACTTACTCGAAGGAGTCCGGCAATCATGGAGGACACTTACATTGCACACCCAGAAACCCAAGCCGGTGCAAGGCGAGGAGAAAGGGCGATGAGAAGAGGCGCCACGACGGGTTCTGGTAGGGCTGGCGGGGAGGTGGCGTCTTCACATTTCCTTTTCTTCGGAATCTTTTTTTCTTTTGTGGAACGAGGGCCGAAAGGGAGGAAAGAAAAAAATCGGGGCTCCTGGCTTGTAACGCTTCGTGGGGTCGCACGTTTGTGTGCCTATCCCTTCGTCTACTCTCGTTCTGCCCTCCTTCATTTTCAAATTAGTGACGTACCTCCTCTCGGACAATGTCGACGAAGTCAGCCACTCACGCTCACCGAACCTCCTCTCCCTCCCCTTTTGCTTTCTTCCTCTCCCTTGCATCCCAATGAACGAGTCCCGTGAAGCTGCACGTGCTGCGTGCTCTCTGGTTACCCTGCAGGGGAGTGAAAACTGATGGTGCAATCGAGGAGGAGTTGTGGTGGAGGTGGTAGGCTTCAAAATGGGAAAAAAGAGCTCAGAACGCGTGTATCGATGTGAATGGGTGGATACGTGAGGGAGGAGAGGGATATGGGCAGGGTAAGACAGATGGGCACCGTCGACATCGCTCCTTCATGTTCATGACCCGTATCCTCCTATTTCTCACTCACTCTCTCTCTCTCTGATGTGATGAGCTCGTACTTTCTCGTGAACGCCCTGGGTGTTTGCGATTCGCTGCGGCTCGATCTTTTTTTTGTGACTTTATCATCCGAAGAAAAAAGTTAAAAAGGGGAGAGGGTGATAGAGAGGCGGCAGGTCCTCCAAACCATCTGCAGAGACCCTCCCTCTCGCCCCCCGTCTCTCTCTCTTCCTCCTCCGAGTAGCGGTGGCCTGAGGGGGTTCTGTGCCCGTTCTTTCTTTCTCTTTCCATGTCTGATAATGCCGAGGCGTGGGACAGGCCGTGCAGCGCTGCCCCTCCCTCTCTCCTCTTTTATTTCCCTCGCTGCCATGAGTAGCGGTGGGCAGATGGGGGCGCACCTCGGAGCCTCTACGGCTCCCCTTTGCTTCTCGAGATGGGCGAGTTGGGTAACACTGCTCGTCTCTCTGTCCCCCATCCCCACTCCTCCCCTCCCCTTCTTCCTCCTTCGGCTTTCTGCGCCTCTCCTCTTCAGTCTTTTCCCCCTCTTTCAATTCTTTTTTTCATCAGCTGCAAAACGCGCAACAGCGCACCTGCCCACACCCCAACCTCCCCTATCCCCCCTCCACATCACCATTCTGCAGGGTAGCGGGGGAGAAACAGAGAAGTTCTCTCTGGGCCTACTCCTTTCTTCCTCACACCCCCCCTCTCCCAATCCAAAACAAAAAAATTAAAGAGGCAACGCAAAGTTCTCTCTCATATATATTTTTTCTTTCTTTCTCTCTCAGAAGACGAACAACACCCCCCCACACGTATAAATATATATCTATATAGATATATCTATCATCACGGGTTCGCGGTGTGGGGTGGGGGTGGGGTAGGTAGGAGTATCTCTGCTCCTTTTCGTTTTAGCTGTCGCGTGGAGTCTCATCTTCTTTCCTTTCGCCCGATTCGAGTTCTCTATCTATATATATAGTGTCTCTCTCTCTCCCCCCCTCCTCCTCCTCCTCCGTTGACATCCCCGCTCTTTTTCAACACTTCCGAACGCTCTTCTCTCTTCCCCTCCCCTCCCCCCTTTTCTCTTTCACACCCGTTCACCCGTCGCGATTTCCTCTGGGCGGGTTGATACTCCTCCCTCCTCCCTCCACTCTTTTTTTTTTCTACACGGTGGCGAAACGGGCGTGTGTGTGTGTTGGTGCTCTCGCAACTTTCCGCGTAGACTTCGTCTTTTTTCGAAGTTGCTTGGATGCTGCCTTCCATGCCGGTGCCTTCCATGCCAGTGCCTTCCCGGCCGTCGCGGCGGCGTGAAGCGGCTGCGGTCGTCAGTGGAGAGCAGTTGCCTCCGCCGAAAGCCCTCGGCATCTCCGCGGGTCTGTGCCGTGGCGAAGCTGCCGAGAACCGCGTTCGGAGCACCGTGCTGTGTAACGAGGGTGACGTGACGAAAGTGGAGCGCGGAGGACACTTCTCATCGCTTCCTACCCTTGATGCGAACCCACGTTCTCCCTCTCCAGAGACTGCACAGCGGCAGCCTCGTTCGAGTGAGGCGGTGCCAGCGAGCCATGCTGCCGTCAGCGACGTCCTCAAGATAGGGAAGGATCGACGACAGGTGACGCAAGGTACCATCGACGCAACCGGCCCCCCTTCCCAGACGCCGAACACTCTCTCTTCGGCGATGGAAGGGGGCCCCGCGCCACTTGTGTCGGAGGCGCACGAGGCGGATACTCATTCAGTGGGTATTCTCCGGCACATGCAAGAGCTTCTTCAGAGCGGGGTGCCAACTTCAGAGCTGCAGCGGTGGGTATCAAGGCAGCTGCTGCACGCCCAAAGCAGAGATGGTTGTGGGGCTGTTGCTGCTGTGCAGGCTACGAACGTGCTCTCAGCAAATATGGCGCCTCCAGCACATGCGAACACCACCATCCCTGCCACAACCACCGCAGAGCTTCAACTTCGCAGCACTGACGCTGGGGTTGACGGACCGTTACCTCAACCGGAGAGCACCCTCAGTGGAGGTAGCGGCGGCACGCTCAAGATGTACCCCCCTATATCCCAGCAATCAGCTCAGTGGCGCTCCATGCATAGCAGCCAAGGTGATGCTGCTCGCCACAACTCGCCTCACGAGTCGTCTAGGAAAGGGGCGGCCCGTCAGACAGCGATGGCCAGGTCGATCCCCAGCGCTGCCTCCTTGCCCGCGCATCTCAACTCCGCGCGCGTGTCTCCCCACGACCGCCCTGCATCATTGTCGCTACAGTCATCTACCAAGGCGGCTCTTCACGCAGCCACCTCCCTCCTCGTATCGCAAGAGCAGCAAAGTATTTCGCTGCTAATCGGAGAGCGCTTCTCTCGCAACCCAGAAGACCTGCTACGGCACGTGCGGAGTCCGGGGAAGTCAGTAAGCAGCGACTTAACTCTGACCCCAGATCCGACGACATCGCTACGAAGGGCCGCCCCACCTGGTCGAGGAACTTCTGATCGCGTGGACATCAGCAAAGCAATTGCCACCAATACAGCGAGCTCTTCTATCCTCATCATCGAACGTTCGACGAGCACTGCCGAGACACGGTCACCGCCGATGAGCGATGCTCCTCCTCTACTCATGGACGTGGTTCCCACCGACGAGAATCTGCCGTCCGAAGCGAGTTCTACCAGCACGCCTCCCTCTTTCCATCGCTCTCGTGTCTCAACCTCGCCACAAATGAAGGTTTCTTGTCCATCCACGGCGGTGGCGCAGAACATGCGGATGAAAGGGAGTTCTCAGGGCGAACGGCCGGCGTCACCACTCATCCCCGTCGCTGAGGCGGCAGCGCATCGCAGTGGCTCGGATCTTTCTGCGCGCCAGCGGAGCAATGGCACTCCCCGCGCGATATCACCGGTGGCGGCCGTCGAGGAATCCGCAAAGCTTCGGAGAACCCGGCCACAGTCGCGTGAAGAGCGGCAGGGTTCTCTTCTATTGACACCGTCGTCAAATCCTCTGGCGGCGACGGCGGCCTCTCCGTCGTTGCCGGTACCCCCGACCGCAGCGCATCTCCCTCCGAACGCTTCGGACGCTGCTGCCGCGTCTACTCCAGACATCGCCGATATCACATCGCTGGATGGAAGCCCCGCCGATGACGTATTTCCCGTCGACAGCCCCGCTGGCCTCGCCCATCGTCCGCCGCTGGATAGCGGGAGTGCGACGACGGCCAGCCGCTGCCAGCGGGCGTCCCCCTTCTACACCTTTGCCCCCGCCTTACCTGTGATGCTGACGTCCACACCGCTGCCTACACCCCAGTCCCCCAATTCGGCACCCTACCAGCAGGGAGGCACCGCGGAGACGCCGTTGGCGGGACCTGCATTCCTACCGCCCTCTTCTTGTCCACAGTCGCACCCCCTTCCGGTTGCATCGCGGCAGATGACGAGCTTTGTTTCTCCTGCCAGTTCCCATGCCGGCTATGGCTGGGGGGCGAACGGTGGGCAGGGCGCCATGACCCCCTCCAGCCTCCCCGGACGAAGCTTCACGTCCCTGCGGGAGGATGCGCAGAGTCTGTGCAGCATCCGTGCTGCTGGCGATACTTCTCTGGGTGACAACGGCAGCAGTGGCGGCCGCGGTGACATTCGGCTCCGCAATTCTGCCGTCCTGCACCTCAGCCATTCCGCTATGAACGGGAACTTCCAGAACAACATGGAGGGTGGCGGCGTCATGGCGAGCTTTATCCTGGACAACCGAGGCGACGCTGAACACCATGCAGGGCCGCGCTTTCTGCGCTCTTACTGCCGCCATACCGCCGTGCGCGTCCCAGAAAGCGTGACATTGGCGTCTCTCTCACGGCTCGGCATGCCGTTCATCGATGACATCGATTCCGCCTCGACGCCCACCAACGTCTTGACCATCATGCGCGCGTACGGCTACGTGGATGGACGCGCGTTCTACGTGGCGGTGTGCTTGAACGTGCTGCTGCGCTATGCGCTGGTGCAGCGGTTCGGGTGGGATCTCTTCCGTCTGCGCCGTTTCTTTGAGACTGCCGCGACCTTCTTCCGCGATGGGAACCCCTTTCATCACACCGTGCACGCCGTGGACGTCATTATTGCGGCTCATCAATGGCTGAGCGAGGGTAGTACCGCCGTCGCCCTTTCAGATGACGAGGTGATGACGTTCCTGCTGACGGCGATGGTGCGGCAGCTGGCCCACACCGGCGCGGAGAACCGCCTTTTAGCGCAGCTCAAGCACCCCTACGCGATGTTGTGCAGCTATGGTTCGCCACAGCAAGGCGTAACGGTAGCGCTGGTGATGGCCTTGCTCGCTGATCCAGAGCTTCGATTCTTTCCGGACGCTCTCTTCTCTCAATCTCCGGTCGTGTGTGACCGCGGCTCTGCGGGGGCGATGGAGCCGCAGGTCACGCACGAGTGGACGGCTGGGCGCGAGTCGAAGATGTATGACATGCTGGCGGAGCTTATCATGGCGACCGACTCTCGCGATCACGTTGCGTTGAAGGACGCCATCATGAACATTGGCGAAGAGAATGCGCGGCGGCATGGCTGCCTCTGCGCCACCGTTGACGGTGATCGTGCAGAGTCACTTTCTGATGCCTCGAAATACCCCAACCCCGCCTCCTACCCATACGGAGCCTCGGCGCGCATGCAGGAGCCGTCGTCGAGAGGCACCTTCTGCCTGCGTTGCTGCGCCTACGTCGCCGATGCTCACGTGCCAGATCTGCTCAAGGCGGTACTGCACTTCATCGACTACTCCTACATCTTTCGCCCCTACGACATTTATGTAAGCGGAAATGTCGCGTACGTGGCAGAGGTGTATCGACAGAGCGAGCTGGAGTACCGCGTTCTGCGGCACCTGCGCGACGAACAGCGAAAGCGGATGTTGGCTGGGACGGCGACATCGGGAAAACAAGGGGAAGGGAGCGACACAGCCAGCCGTGTGCCCTGTGGTGATAGTCAGCGCAGCAAAGATGCATCGGCATCGTCCTGCGGTACATCGACCGATCCGAACACGCCAGCGACGACGTTCGTGACGGCTCTCATGAAAGAGAAAGAGTTGTGGCGGCAGTCCGTGGCACACGCCTCCACCATTGCCTCTTTGCTACGCCAGGCGGAAGGGGTACCTTCGAATCTGATTCGTCAGCCTGCGGAGCAGATGGTGGTGGTGGTGGGGGAAGGTGTTCCGGAGGTTCCCGCCTCTCTGTCGTCGTCTCTCTCCTCGCTGGAGGGCGCGATGACAGAGGAGAAGCATGGTGACGGTGGCGAAGCGGAGGAGAAGGCGGCGGATGCGTCCACGAGTACATTGGTGCGTGTTCAGCCACTTTCAGGCTGTGGCCGCGACATCATTCTCATCAGCCTGCAAGAACTGTGTGTGCCCTTTCTGGAGCAGCTGGCGCCGTACGTACCCGAGGCGTGGGTACGCTACTCGTGCGAAAACCACAATACCTTTCTAAGGAACATGCCGAACCCCCAGGAGCTTGACGCAGCACTGCATCAGCTGCTCTGCCTGGGTGAGCTGACCGAGGAGGAAAAGGCAGAGGAGGAGGAGCACTTGCAAAAGCCGGAGATGGAGGAAAGCGATGAGGCGACGACCGTGAAGGAGGGGCAGCCCTTTACACTGCCGTGGGCGCTGCTGCGCCCTCTACGGCCCATCGCAAGGGACTTGACCCTCGACGCAGACGGACTTGTGCGTCGTGTATTGCAGACCATCATGAAGGTACCCAATCAGACTCTGGCAGAGCTGACATCAGGCACTCTTGCACAAAAGCAAAACAAAAAAGAAAACGTGAAGCAAACCCTATCCAACATGGTGTAGCGCGGGACAGTTGATGAGCTGCTCCCCTCCTTTTTACTTCTGTTTTCCGAATATGTTCTTCCCCCCATTTCCTCCTCTAGATATCTTGTCTGTCGGCTCTCGCTGTGGGGGGTCCGGTGCTGCGGCACTGGATGTAGCCTGCGTCGCTAAGGGGTGCCTCGATTGATGTTGATACCGGTGTGAGGATAATATGTATGAGAAGTTCTTCTTTTTTGTTTCTCTTTGTACGAGGCAAAAAAGGATATTGTAGGGGGGAGGGAGTGGGTGTCTCGGTGTCTGAGAAAAGGGAGAGGTGCGTGTGCGGATGTGTGTGTGTGTTTATGAGAATACTTTCCTCTATGCGTTCATGCCCCATTTCCACTATGTCCTTGAAAATGGAATTTTTTTTTTTGGTGCAACGCCCTCAGTTCGGTCTCCCTCTGTCTCGCTTTCATTTATCTTTTTTTGTGTGTTTCCTCATCGGGCGAGTTCGCTCTCTCTCTGCATCCCTTCTGACCATGAATAAAAGTAGGAAAGGATGGTCTCTCTCTTTCTCTCTCTCTGTGTGTTTGTGTTTGTTTGTGAGTGAATTTGTGTGATTGGTGGCAGGAATGGTGCAGGGGGGCTAAATCAAATGTCCGTCCCTCTCCCTCATGCGGCCTCCGCAGATGGAGGACGGTTGAGGGGTTGCACCGTACACGGAGAAGAGAGGAGCGAGCGGACTCCTCCTCCCTTCCCCCCCTCTACAATTCCAGGGGTTCACATTGAAATAGTTTATTCCTCTTTCCCTTTTCTCTTCCTCCGTCCCGTCCATCCTCATGGCCCTTTTTTGTTTAGCCGACCGTCTTCCACTGGGGTAGATGGGAGGAGTGGGACCCTCCCTTTCATTTTTTTTGTTTTGCCTCGTGCCTTTTTTTTCCAATTGAAGCCCCTCCCTCCCTCCCTCCCTCCTCCCTCTCTCTCCGTTCTGTTTCTGATTGGCCCAAACGATTTTGCTTTTGTTTTGCATCCTTCTCTTTCTGCTGATTTTTTTTTTGCAAAGTTCCTCTCTCCGTTTCGTTGTTTGTTTGATGATGATGCTTCTTTCTCTTCTGCGTACAATCATGTGTGGCCTCGTTGGGTCGATCGAGATTTTCAATTCCTCCCTCCTCCCCCCCGCCGCTCTCTTTACCTTTTCGGTTTTCTCTTCCTTTTATGTGGTGGGGACGGCCCACTGTTGTATGGAGCGAGACAGTGCGTGGGTACGGGTGCGCTGGTGGAGGTCCCACCAGAGATGCCATAAGCCAACGAAGGAGGCCGGGGGGGGGAGGAGGAGGAGAAAAGGATGATGAATGAAGTTCTTCCCCTCCCTCCTTCTCGGGGGTTCCCTCTGCGTCGGATGCGGCGGCCGCTCCCCGGCAACGCTTCCCTCCCTCCCCTCTTCGATTGCTCTCTCTCCTCTCCTCTCCTCTCCTATCCTCCTTTCTTCGTGTATCTCCTCTTCTTTTTTTTCTGGATGGAGTTGGGAGGGGTAGAGACTCGTCCATGAAAACCGCTTCCGTTCTCTCTTTCTCTCTCTCTCTCTCCGACTTGCAAGGGCTATCACATAGGTATATATATATACCTATACCTATACACGTAGATGCGAGTGTGTAACCATTCGAGCTCCCCTCCCCTCTGTTCTTTTCCCCCTGTTGGCACTTCTCCACATCGTCCATCTTTTTTTTTTGTGAAGGTTGTGCAAAGAACGAACGAGGAAAGAGGACGATACGCTCCCTTCGTATCTTCACTCGATGCGCCACCGACCAACCAACCAGCCAGCCAGCACGAGGTGCTCCTCCTTTTGAGCGGCCTCTTCTACCCCTCCCTCCTCTCTCTTCCTTTCCTTTCTTTTGTAGTTTCCTCGACGTCCGCTTGATTTTACTTTCTCTCTTTTCTTTCTCTCTCGTGCTTCCAACTTTTTGTGTTCGCGCGTGTTCTCTCCGCGAACGCACCTCTCTCTCTCTCTCTCTCTCTCGTTCTGAGATCTTCACCATCCTCCCTTCATGGGGCGCGTGAACACACACAAGACCGGCAGGCAAGACGGCAAAGAGCGAGGTAGAGGGAGCACCGTGCATCGGCAAAATGATTCCGAGGCTTAGATCTCTCTCTATCCGTCACGTTCTTTTCGCTCCTCCATCTTTCTTCGTACTCTCGATGGGATGGGAGAGCTGGTAAGGTCGAACACTTCTTGAGGTCTCCAACAACCCCGTCCCCCCCTCCCTTCCTGTGAGTATTCATTTCATCGTGGGGTACGTAAGGATGTGTAATAGTATATGTGCATGCTTTTTTCTCTCTCCCTCTCTCTCTATTTTGAAAGAAAGAAAGAAAGAGAGAGGGGTGGGGAGGGGAGGGGAGGTGCGCACCGGGATACCAAGAAAGCCAATAGTGCAAAGGGGAGCAAGCACATGGAGGATGCTTATCTAAACGAACTTGTAACAGCTGGAGAGGGACGTGAGACAAGCGCAAGGCGAGAAACGGAAAGGATGGGGAGAGACAAGAAGACGAGGAGAAATCTAGTTTCCTTCTCACACCGTTGTCGCGACGAACCCACCTCGCAACCTTCATTCCTTAACTATGCTCCAGCATAAAATTTGTGTGCGGTTGCAGAAAGGGAAAGAGAGAGAGGCAGATGCCTTTTTTTTTTGGGGCATGATGGTCTTCACCGTACCCCCCTCGCTTTCTTCTGCTTCTGCCGCAACATCAACGCCGCGGCACCTCCACTTTTCTCCTCCTCTTCTCTCCCCGAGGGGGACATGAAAAAAAGAAAGGAAAGGGGTGCATTCATGACGAGCATCGTAGCCACAACACGTAGCACCAACTACACAATTTTCTACTTCTTCTTCCTCCCTAATCGACTCCTTCTCATTTTTTTCATCGGCCTCGCTCAGTTCCTCTTCTCTTCACCCCTCTTAACGTCTCTCTCTCCGTGTGTGTGTGTGTGTGTGTGTGTCTTTAGGTGGGCTGGCTGGCGATACACTGTAATTCCTTCCTCTCAACCCGAAGAAAAAAAGTAGCAAGTGGGAAGAAGCGTGACGTCTGTGAAGGCGCAGCTCTGCCCCCCACCCCTCCCCTCCCCTTTCTTCTTCCCTTTCCTTACGCTTCAGGGGTTGTACTTCTGCGTCCCCTTCAGCAGCTCTCCTCTTTCGCATCGCCTTTGCTTTCCTTCAAGCAGAGGAGCATCGCGATACGTTGACATCAAGGTCGTCAAAAGTTGAGTCTCCTCGTGGGGGGAGGGGAGCTCGGGAGCTGTACCGCGATGTCATCGCCGTCTTTGACACCTGAGAAGCCGTTGTGCGGGCTTGACGAAACTTGGGAGGATGCACTGCTGATCTACCAGAATGCTCTTAAAGGGGAGCCGACGTGGAGCTGTCACTGTCTTGCGGGAGTGGATAAGGAAGTGATTCTTTCGGCGCCCGAGATTATGGACCCCAAGACGGACTCTGGCTTTGGCAGCGAGCACGTCTCCTCCCTCGCCCACTTGCTTCGCACAAAGGAGGTCCCATCGCCAGCGTCCCTGTCTTCGGAAGCGGCGCTACTCGACGTAATGGACTTCATCCACGTGAGAGAGCTCACATACCTGCAGGGGTACTCTCTCACCCAGAGCTACCTGGAATTTCCTTACTTTCTGCGCATGGACTTGCTGAAGGAGCACAATCCTACCTTGCACGCGTACTGCCGTGGTGTGCTGCACACGCTGGACTGTGTGCAGCGCGCCGTCTTCTCTACTACCAACCGGAGTGAGGAAGAGTTCATGTTGGCCCCACCAGAGCTGAACCGGGAGCCGGACACCAGTGTGGAGGACGCTCTGGCGGAGCTGGAGACGGCGGCAGCGACGGTGACAAGCGCCGCTGTGGCGGCCCGTCTGCGCTTCCGCAAGCACTTTCTTGCGGCCTTCTCGCTCTTACTGAGTGTCAAGAAGAGATCGGATGTGGAGACGGCGTGCGATCTCGCGACGGAGGCGCTGACGCTGCTCGAACAGAGCGTCTATGCCCGTACAAGCGAGCCGGCCCCGGCAGCCGCGCTGCTGCGAGGGAAAGAGATCGCTTACTGGGTGAGCGTGATCACCCCATCGAAGGCACTCGCGGCGACGTCATTTGCGGACGCCATGGCGGCTTACAAGACCCTACTGCGGCAACTCATCTCCTTCAGGACTCTGGTGGACATCAACTCCCTCACATGTATCGCGGACTTCATTCAAAACTTCGGGGCACAACAGCCGCTGCTGCCGGTGCGCTCGCTCTGTGCTGTCGTTCTCTTCAGCCGTGACCCGAACGAATCCTTCCTCCTCGGTGCTCCGCTGCACCAGCGTCTGCTGAATGCCATCTCGCACAAATACGGCGCTCCGCTCTATCAGAAAATATTTGATGGAGACGAAACCATGATCGACGGCGTCGTCGCGTATCGTGTGAAGTGCACGATGAATCGACTGAAGATGACTCCCGACAAGCTCATGTCCCTGCGCCAGCAAACGGTAGACTCGGTGCGCCGGTGGACCATGGAGGCGTGCAAGCTTTATCTTGTCTTCTTGGAGACAATGCTGTGCAATCGTGGTTTGGCGCACCGTCGCATGATGAACATGATGGCCGACCTCGTCCACTTTCAGGAAATTTCCTACGCTGCAGATCTCTCCATCTTCGTGGCCAACATGCCTGGCGTGGCGAAGGAGCAGGAGGCGGAGTGCATACGGTGCAGCACCGTGCTGACGCTCCTCTCGAACGACTTTGTGTTGCGCGCGATGGAGATGATTATGAGCTTTGAGGTGGAGCTGGACCTTCTGACGCGGGGGGAGTTGGTGCCCGCCATGTGGTACATCAACTTCGCCCAGCGGGCCCAGGTGGAGAATCTCACGGCTTTGTGTTTGCAGAGCACTCGCTTTATTCCAGCTACACTTGTGAATAAGCGCACCCACGTGCCGGTGTACAACCTTGCACTCACGACGCGCACGACCGGGCAGATGGACCTGGCCCGAGATGGCATCCTCGATGCGTGCTGTTCTCTCTCTGATGCCACCTACCTCTCTGCCTGTCTCATGGAGAAGAAGAAACTGATTGATCTAGTAAGCTCACCGAAGTACTCCCTTATTTCATGCGAGAATGCTTTCAACCACCGTCTTTTGCTGTGCTATGGACAGTTGCGGAGTCCACCGCTGCGGTCGTATGAGCGTTGTATGGCAGCGAAGCCGTCCCTCGAGGACGCTAGTAAAATTTCTATCTACGCGAAGAAAGCTGCCGAGGTGGCCAGCAACGCTGCAGAGAAGTTGAGGACGATCCTGTCGAGTAGCAGCGTCGAGCCGGTGCGCAAGGCCGCCATTCGACGCCATGCGGAAGGGCTGGAGAAGACGGCGCACACGGTGGCGGCCTCTCTCAGAGCCTTTTCAGCGGTGTGCGAGAACGACGAGGTGCTGGCGGACTACTGCGCCACGGTGGAGCGTCCTGGCCTTCCGAGCGCGCTGGCGTTCACGTTTCGCAAGAAGAAGGAGGCTACCGCCTAACCTCCCTTCCCCCCCCCCCTACACACACACACACACAATAAAAATGAAATTAAATAAGAAGCAATGTCGAGGGAGGAGAAACACGAGAGACGCGATGGGAGGAGAAGAGAGGGGAGCCGAGCCGTGGATGTGAGCAAAAGGCGGTGGAGGAGGCGCCTTGGGGGCTTTGAGGGTTGGTGATGAAAGTTTTGGGAAGGAGGGAGGGGGAGAGGTGAGGGGCGGCCACGGTGCATGGGCTTCCCTTTTGCCCAATTCTGAGGGACAAGATGGGGAGGGGGGCCGATGCAGCACAGCCTCTCGGAGTTCCTTATATATATCTATCCGGTACGCTGTGATTTGATTGGAGGTGATGCTGGTGGCTGCCCCCTTCCCTTTTATTTTTTCCGGCTGCAGTGCGCGGATGGCCGGCCTTTCCTCGACTCGCGTCATCTCTCCACCTTCCCTCCGTCCGCCCTTTTTGTTTTCGTCTTCGGTAGGGCTCGGTGGGCCCACGAGGGGCGGGTGGGGGAGGCGTCCCCACATTTTAATTCTTCACGCTCCGTTGCTGAGGAGTGCGACCGCGCCAGGGCCTCCCCCCTTTTGTTTTCCCTTTTCCCTCCCTCTTTCCCTTTCTCTCTCTCTCACCTGGAGCCAAGGGCGTTCCTTATAATAGTAGTAAACACTCAATACTAAAAAAGGAGGCGAATGGGTGCCGGCAATATTGGACTGGGCTGCGATGGGGCATCTCGGCCTTCCTTCCCTTCGTTCTCTCTTCCCCCCCTTTCTGCTGTTGGGGAGGGGCAGCGATGCGGGGTGTGGAGGAGGAAACGACGTGGCGGGGGCGATGGTACATGACGGTGGGAGGACTGAAGAGGTGCAGGTATGCGGGGTAGCGATTCTTTTATGCAGTTTTTTGTTGTTGGAGAGTTCTGCCGAGTTCCTGAAGGCACAGCAGTTGAGGGGGAGAGGGCGGAGTGGCGCGGAGGAGCCGTTGCCCCTGTCTTTCACTACCGGTGTAGCACTCCTCAACGGAGAGAAATCAAAACGAGAATATCATATATATATATATATATATGTAAAGCGAGAGAGAGCGCTTCCCTCCCCCCTCAAAGGAAGAGAAGAACTCATCGTCTCATCGCTACAATCCTCCATGTAGTTCTAGGGCTTGCACAGCGAGTGTGTGGAGCAAAAGAAACAGGGGGATGAACCGGGGAGGTGGGTGGGGTGGGATGGAGGAATAGAACAGGAAGGCAGACGAACGCGTTCCGAGTGAACGTGGCCGTTGCCGTTGTTGTTCCTCCTCTCCCCCTTTGTTCTTTTACGATGGTGAGACACTCGCAGCGGCATATGGCGGATAAGTGAGGGGGTGAGCTTCTAGGCTGAGAGTGCAAGGGCTGTGCGGGCACTTTCTCTGTCTCTTCCGCTCCTTACCAGCAGGAGAAATATCTGTGATGGTCAGGCTGGATGCTAAAAATGCTCATCGGCTTCTTCTTTGCACATTCGCACACTTTTCCCCTGCGTCTCCCCCCTTCTCTCTTCCGCTCTCTTCCCTCCCTCCCCTGATCTTTGGCAATTCCGGTCCACATCATCAAAAGAAAGGGGGCACCCGTCTTCGAAACACTTGCTGTACCTGGTTGGTGCTGCCCACCATGAGTGGCGTTCGCGTGGCGGCGTTTAGCAAATACTTCGTCGTGGGCAGCCTTTGCGCGGTGCTTTTGTGTGCACGACACAACGCTTTTTTGGTGGCCGATGATTCGCTGCGCTTTCAACGGCTCAGTGCCACTGTGGCCCGCTATGCAGACGAGGCTGCCGTCATGGAGACGTACGTGGAGTCGAAGGGGCTCTCTTTAGCGAAGATGCGCGAGACGGTGAAGAATACGTGAAGAGATGCATTCCAAAAAGAAGAAGGGGGGGGAATAGGGAAAGAGGGATGCGTATGTTTGGGTGATGGGAAAGCAATGAGGTGGGGTAGGCTCTGCTTTGTGTGTTCTGGTGAGGGGACAAGTAGAGCCGTTGGGAGGAAGAGGAGATGAGCAGAGGGTAGAGGGAAGGAGGAAGTGGGGGGGGAGGACGGATCGTATTGGTGAGAGAGTCGTCAGACCATGCCAGGTGCTTCTGTTGTTGTGTATAGAAGGGTGGTGACCTCAAGCTCCCCCCCTTCCCATCCCGGCTGCTGCACTTCGTTACTGACCTCCTAGAGATGGCTTCCACCGCCCTCCCTACCAGCAGCAGCGTCTCCCCCCCGCTTCCTCTCCAGCCCCGTCTTTATTTTTTCCTTCCACTTCTTTCAGCTGTTCCTTTTTTCCTTGACGAACAGGCGGAGGAGGATGAGGAGGAGCACAGGTTCAAACGTCCATGTCCCCTCCCCCCTCTCTCTTCCCTTCTCTCTTTCTCTCTCTCTCTGTGTGTGTGTGTGTGCGCATTATTGCTGTTCTCATCTTCGAACGCTTTTCTCTTTTCATCATCAATTCTCTCCCTCCTCCCTCAGACCAGTGGATGCTGCCACCCATCGACCGTTTGCCCTGCTGATGCATGGCGTAGAGCAAACAACACAAGCACACACACACACACTCACACACGAGTGTCGAACATCCACGCCCGTTACCCTTCTCACGGAGAGCCATCATGGTGAGATGCGGCATCACGGGGACACGGGAAATGGCTCTTCTGCCTCCCCCCCTGCCCTTTTCACTCTTAAAACGAAAGTGAAGAAGCGCACGAACATTTCCTTTGGACACGGGCAGCACCGCTGTTATGTTCCACTGAGTGTGATAGCTACCCCACAGTGGGACATGCTATCATGAATATTCCGGTCTTGTGTGTCTGTGTGTGCACGTAGAAAAGGGGGGGGGGTGGAGGGAGGGGGAGGTCACATTGTACCGCCATGAGGCTCCTTCGACCAACTCCAGCTTCATTTTTATTTTCCAGAGGATCCTAACTTACTCTTCGCTCACTTCTCTCTCTTCTCCTCCTTTCTTCTTTTCCTTCTGAAGGAAGTGCGTCAAGTGCGCACCGTAGATGAATCGCTGCCATCTGTTTTGCCTTTCTTTTGCATGTTCATGAAACTTCTCCTTTGCCTCCATAGCGAATCACCACAACGAGTACAAAAAATAGCAGCAGCCACAGAAAAAAAAATTAAACACAAACAGTAAGAAATTCTTGATAACGCTGTGTCAAAGGCTGTGTGTGCGTGAGAGAAAAGAGAGGATTGGAGAGAGAAGGGATAATACCCTGTTCAATCTTCTTGTCTCGTGTGCTTCTGTTTTCTATTTCATTTTTTATGTTTGCTGCTGGAGGAAGGCGCAAGGCGGAACACCAGTGAAACAGGCTAAGGAGAGAAAGAAGTGTGCTCATCAACTATTAATTTTATTGCCTAGTGCTCTTTACGTCCATCTTCTTTGTTCAGCGTAGTCCCTTTCTCTCTCCCCACGCCTGCCTCATCCTTCTTTCTGGCCGGTTAGAGACCGGTGGTGCTCCGCCGCTGGTGTGCACGGTGTGTTTGTATCTCTGTGTATCTTAGTCTGCGCGATATCGACGGTCAAGAGAAACGCCCCCTTCCCCCCCCCCCCCCATTAGAAGGGAGGGAGCGAGAGACAGATAGCAGCGGTACTCCTTCTTTTGTTTTGTGTGTGAGCCCTCTCTCTCTCTCTCGAGTCTCTTCCCTCTCTCTCCTTTGCTTTTCATGCTGCTTCTTCTGGCCTGATTAACGCGCGGTTGGCGAAAATTTTTGCTCTCCCCCTCCCCCTCCCACCAGATAGGGGTTTTCCCATTCCTAGTCACCATGACGTCACGACTGGCCCACATCACCAATCATTTCTTTCACATCCCTCCCACACAAGATGAGGTCGGCAGCAGAAACGTGGGGGCAGCACCGGAGCTGGGCAGCTCCACCTCTCCCCAGTCGGGAGAGTCGCATCTGCGCAGTGGTAGCGCTTTTGGGAGTATCGCTCCAGCGGCATTGCAGCGTCGTAGTGGAGTGGGGGCTGGCAATAGTAGCGCGCGTTATGTCGGACCGGTACGGGCCGCTTCATTTGCGACGTCTACCGCGGTGGCTACCCCGGTGATGTCGCCTGCATCCCCCTTGTCCTCGACAACATCGCGATGGCCAGCGTACCCTCTTTCTTCGCTTGCTAGCGGGTCTCTGCGAAATAGGGCGCCCTTCGAAAAGGTACGGTGCACGTCTGAAGGGGGTCGGTGCCCGTCGCCTTCCTCGCCGCTAGGCCTGGGGCCTTCATGTGCGGCGGAGACCTTTCCCAGTGACGCCGGGCGACCACCGTCTGCGTTAGGGTGGAGTTCGGATACCCGCTCGTGGCTCGCGAGCGCAAGGCGAGGGATCCGTCGAGGTAGTGCTGGTGTAGCAGCAGTCATGCTGCGCGATACACGCAGCATGACGGCTCGGAGTGGTGCATCGCCCAATGGTTTCCCCGCTCCAGGAGTCGTGGGCGGCGCTGATCCCCATGGGACGGCGTGGACGTCATTGCCTTCTCTCCAGCGGCAACCCGCCGCCGGCCGCAGCACACCTGCTCTGTCGGCGGCTGACGAGAGCTGTAGCGAAGCTGGTGGCGAGGAGGACGACGGCCAGCCTTCTCGCAGTGACGTCACCGAGCCGCCCGCGGCGCTCCTGACTGAGGCGGATGGAGACATGCTGGCGCCGCCTCTTCTTCATTACGTAGAGGACGAGGAGGTCTTACAGTATGTAGCGGCGCACCTTCGGTTTCGGCGTCTGAAGGAGATTATATCAGACGGTAAGTCTGCTGATGCAGCGGATGTCGATGTCCAGTGTTCATGGGGTGGTGGAACGCCGAATAAAGTAGTCGCACTGCATCGCGATGCGATTCTCCACGTGGGATCGTCGAAGTCGCTCATGATGCGCGTGAGGCGGGACCGGGACGTGGGCTGGGCGGCCGCGCACACGTCAAACACGTCCACTACGGCCTGTGCAGCGCGTCGCACGGCCTACAGCAGCCGCGAGGCGGGGGGCGGTGATGCTCACGAGGGCACCGCATGTACGGCCACTCCCTCCTGCCCCGGAGACCCCATCCGAGGGGCGCCGTTTCGAAATTCAGAGGGCAACGACGGCGTCACCGATGTTCTGGCGGCCGCTACGCAAACGTCCCCGCATCACACCGCTGATGGGGCTGGTGTCCTGACGCTATCGGTGGCAGCAGCGGCCTTTTCACCGTACGTGGCGGCGCTGGGGGGGGCGTCGCTCGTCGCGGGTGAGGGCTGCAGCTGCGGCTGTGGGGGTGGCCCATCCATGGGGCACACCAGCGCAGGGGTTCAGCATGCCGCAAAGGAGCGGTGCAGAGACGACGTGGAACGAGACGTGCAGCAGCTTCATGACGGTTGTGCAGCTTCACCAGCTTCTCCGTCGAAGACATGTACTGGCCGTGCGGCCGCCCCCACTGCGGCAGCGAAAACCCTACCTTCGGATGCGTGGGCCAATGCGCTGGGCGGCCCTGACGCCGCGCTTACTGGGCACACATCCGAGACGCCCATTCATCTTTGCCTTCAGCACAGCATTTTTGCAAATTATCGAACACTACCAACGTGCTGCGCGCGAAGAAGCTACGAACAACTACCCGCTTCGTACCGCGCCGGCCTGGATGCCATCTCCGCCGAGGTAGCCGCACAACAGCTACGACGTGGCCCTCTGAGCAACGCGGAGAGGGCAGGCCTAGATGACGAGGCGATGATGCAGGGCTCGGACAGCAGCGATCCTTGTGCTCCTGCAGATGCGAAGGACGACGAATTGTCGACCGTCGGTTCTGCTGACGATGTTTGGGCTCCGGCAGTGCCATCCATCCCTGCAACCGCGAATGACAACTTGGAGGTATCTGTGAGTCCCATCTCCTTCCTTGGCATGGGATACGTCAGTGGCACCGCTGGGGCCGCGTTCGGCGCGGTGCCGCCGTTCGCCTGTGCGTCCGGTGTCATCGATCGGAGCAACTGGCCTGCTGTCAACTACCGGCCTTCCAGTACGGCGCCCGCCTCGCAGACGACGACACCGCGAATGAGCCCCGGTGGGGTGGGCCTACGTGGAAACGGGGTCTTGGACTGGCCTGTCAACCCGCTGCTAAATTCTGGCGCGATGGACGAAGCGAGGTGCGTCACGTCAGGGCCGCTCACCATGGCCTTCTCTACCAGGAACTTGAGTGCCGGGGGAGCATCACCGCCACTGCCGCCACTGCTGCTCTCCACGAACTCAAAGATGTTAACGACCACGGCGCCCAATGCTGATGCCGCGATCCGCCCTGGTGTGGTCCCGATGCTGGATGTTCTGCAAACGGTTCAAACTTTTATCGCCCGTGGTGAGCGAGAAGTCGCTCTGCACTTTATTATCGCTGTTGCACCATACCGTTTTCCCGGTATGCGGGACAGCGGTCGTGTCTTGGCGCTCTTCAACCAGGTTCGCCTCTTCCTACGATCCCCGCGCTTGACCACCGTGATGCTGGCCATGGAGGCGTTGCGGGTGCTGTATCGCCCCGATGTTGGCGCCAGCAACGCAGACTGCGCCCACATGACGCTAGAACTGCTGGCGCTCACGGAGGCCTATCTGTGCCACGGCTGCACCTACGGAGAATATGTCTCAGGACTGCTGATGCTGCGGGCTGTCCTAGCGTTTGCGATGGTGGGCAGCCCGCTGCGCCGCCGCACACCGGAAGTGCTTCTGCAGCACTGCAGTGTGCTACGTGAGCGGCTTCCCACTTTCCTGCTCGCGGTGTGGACTATTTTGATGGAGGACTACACCATCGACGATACTCCGCGCCCACCTCGCCGGGTGCTGCGTGACTTGGCCGCCAATGCCCTGCAGGATGCTTTCACAGTGGCGTTGGAGTTGCAGATGACTCTGCCCGTTCAAAATGTGGTTGCGAATGCCGTTAACGTGCTGGTGGCTGGACCGCCGAAGCCTCCGACGTCGTCGCCGTCGACGCCATCACCGTCACCCTTTCCCGTACCGGCTGCAGCCCTCGAGAGAGGAATGACGCCTACCCTTGACCGCGCCGTCGCACCGCCGATATCTCTCGGTGCGCGAAGCTGCGATGACAGAAGTGCGAGGGCAGCGACACCAGCAGCGATTTTGGTGCGTCGCACGGCGGATTTTCCGCGGAGGAAAACACAGGCCACAACGACTTTCACGGCAGCTCCGCCATCGACGACGTGTACGCACGGCTCTACCCTCGCACCGTCATCGGCGGAAGGGCCGCCTGCAGCGGGTGGTGATGGTGGTGGTGGTGGGCCCTTGACCCTTCCAGCTGTCGCGACTGCAACTTCTCCCAGCTTCAGCACCTCCTTCCCCCCCAATTCTACGGAGGGAAACAGACTTTCTCCATCCAATGCCACGAACCTTCGTTCTGCCACGGCTTCACCCCCAGCGCAGCTCCCCGAACGTGCCACACCCAAGTCGTTGTGGCATGCTGTGAAGCGCGCTGCTCAGCGACTTGTGCGCCTCCCTTCGGCGGCAGAAAGGCGGTCTTCCTCCTTCGGTAGTTCTTCCCTCCTTCGAGGACGCCATACGAGATGCGGCTCTTCTTGTATGGACGGGGAGGACGTGGGCACGCCTTCGTTAGAGTCCGAACCCCTCCGTCATAGCGCGCCCCTCATGCGTGGCGCGTGTGTGCGGGCCCCACCATCGGGCCCGCTTATCATCGAAGTCCCCGAAGAGGTTCTTCGCAACGTGGTGGAGGTAGACACCTTCGAGTATCTGGAGGCGACCGTATCACATGCGGATAGTCAACGGGCGGACGAACCAGGGTGGGGCGCGGCCGATACGACAGCCCCGCGCTGTGAGCGCAACGACGCGAACTCTCCTCAACCTGACCACCCAGGCTCCACCTCGGTCGCTTTTCCCGCTTCTCAGCAGAGAAGTAGCCCTGCTGCTCAGTTAGCTCAAAGGCGTCAGACAGTGCACGACACAAATGCTTCACTGAAGCCCAGCTCAGGGATTCGGCATCCGCGTACTTCCCGTTCTGGCACCGGAGTACCGGCAGCAGCGGTGTGCAGCTTGTCATCTCCTACAGAAGGAGGTGACACTAAGGAGTGGAGCCCGTGTGGCGTCAGCACGCCTGCTAGCCGAGAGGTGCTGTGGACATTGCCCATGACGCGTGCGCTGCGTGCGGTGGGCCGAAAAAAAACGTGGGAGACTAATGTGGCGGCCGCAACACTCACAATCGGTGCCTTTCTGTGTGCATGGCGCATCGCTGGCCGCCCTTCCGCACAGCCGATGGATCGCGCGATCGGCGAGGCTCTTCGGCAACTGAGGAGGTCAACCGCCACAGACATACCAGAAAGAAGGCTGCAGTCATCAACTTCTCCCTCTGAGGGGCTGCTTGAGGAAGCGCTACCGCTGCTGACAGGGGAGTTCGTCTGCTCCGCTTCCTCTTTCGCTTATGCCACCAGGCAGCCTGATGAGCAACGCTCTGCCGCCCTCTTTTCTTCCCTCGAGCCTGGTGATCGAGGGGGCAGCAGCCGTGCAGAGCAGGAGACAGCCGGTACCGCTCCCACCGTGGATAGTGGTAGCTTCACTGCTTTGTTGAACGCAAATCTTGACGATCATCTGCAAGGTTCGGCGGCGGCGCAGACAACTTCCACCAACGTCACGGGTATGCCGCTACCCGCCTTTCGAACTCGTCTAGAGAGCCCCGGAAAGGCCGATCCGGAGTGGGGCAATCTCGAACGCGTGTCGACCAACGTCTGCATGCCGCCCGGTGTGACGTCCACCACCGCACGCACCGGGGAGGGCGCGGCGACGGTGAGAGCGGCGGCGAAGGCCGCAGCATCGACGGCAGCTCCCCATACAGAGCTACCACCACCACCACCACCAGTGGTTTCTCCATCTTCACCCGCTGCTGCGGCCACCCTAGTCGCAGCTGCTGCAGCCACCGCCGCCGCTACAGACTCTATTCCCACGCTGGAGTTCTTTCTTCCCTCTTGGGTAGTGTCACGCGTGATGGCGCTCTGTGTGTGCCCGCCTTGGGCTGCAAAGCTGCAAGATACACCGGAAGCGATGGCGCCAAAGGGTGTGAACCATGATGACGGAGATAAGCAACGTCCGGCTACCTCACTTCAGGCGGAGCAGCTGGCGGTGACTGCGGAGACGGCGGTCTTGCTCACCAGTCTCGTTCCCTTGCTATCGCACTTCTACATGGATTCCCTCACCGCGAGCGAGGTGGTCACAGCAATGCAAGTGCTGGTGAACCGTGCGATACAAGCTGTTAGGTCGCTGTCACAAGTGGCCGGGCACGCGGACCAGCTGCCCTACAGGGAGGCCGCGAGTTCGGCAGCCAGTGCCGAACACTCAAAGACGAATCGTGCGGCAGCTAAACTGTCTCACACTACCAAGGCTGCTGCTGCTGATGCTGCGGTTATGACGGAGGATGCAGCGAGGCGCACCACGGCTAGCTCTGCGAGTGCACCTATCCACCCAGCGCCAGCAGCTTTCCCCGACACGGTGACGTCATCGGCATTGCTGCTTCCCTGCCACGTAGCGGGTCCTTACGAGGACAGCGCATTGGTAGATGGCACAGAGCTTCTGAACGCCGTTCTCTATGTAGTCACAGTGGCAGATCGGTACCCTGCGCTTTTTGAGGCGGTTGTCCGCCAGCGACTTTACCCGCTGTTGCACCACGCGATTCTCCTCGGCTCGGCAGGCGCGGCCGGGCAGCTCTGGATATCGGAGCCGTTGTCGTCGGCGACGGTTGCGGTGCACTTGGATGCCGTGGCACGAACTACGTTCACCCCGTCGTTGGGGCCGCCCTTGCATCAATACACGTGTTCTACGTCGCATCCATGCTGCTCAGGGCTCGAAGGAGAGTCTTCGCTACAACAGCTCCGGTTGACAGCATCCCGCGCTCTGTACGAGCGCCTCGCGATGCCGGCCTTAGTGCTCCTCGTGCACAATATGCCCAATGAGGCGTGTGCACAGCGTTGCTACACGGTGGTGGAGCGGCTTACGCGCATGGGGACGCGACGACCATATTCGATCACCTCGGTGATCACTGCATCGTGCATCAGCGCCGTGTACCCACCACTGTCGCGGATGTGCCAATCGGAGATCGTGCGCTCGATGGGCGTGTCGCTTTCAGCGCCGGTGGAGGAGTTGTGCGATGCGGAGAACAACGCGAGGTTCCCTGCCGACGCAGCGGCAATGCCAAATGAGGTGTCCGCCGGAGAAGGATCGAAAGCACCCCGGCGGTGGCCTCAAGGTAGGTGGCAGCTCCATCGGGGAGATCAACATATGCAACCTGAGGAGGGACTCCTCAGTCCTTCCTCCCCTTCATCGCACCGTGGACGCACCGCACCGTCTTCATGCACAGCCATCCATGCACCGGTTCCACAGATGCCTCAGCCATCCACCCACTTGGTAAGCCCGACGGTGGCTGACAGGCATGATGTACCACCGCATCCTGTGACGTCGCTTAGGGCTGCGCAGATTCGACGGCGAGCGGTGCAAGTGCGCCTCACCCAGCACCACTGCTTCCGTGTGATGCGACTCATCTTCAGCCGCTGGGAGGGTGCCGGACTGTTTTTTTTGGAAGTCTGCCTGCCATATCTGCGCCACCCTGATGCGCAACTGCGACTGGAGTGCGTGCAGTGCTGCATGCGATGGCTGCTCTCCGACTGTTGGCATTCCGTGGGGCAAACCGCAACGGATCGCGTTATCGCGTCGATGAGGTCACTCTCTGCCAATGAGGGGCTCAGGAGTGGGCTGGGCGAGGCACCACCATCAACATCGTCTCTTACTTCTATCTCTTCACCCTCCGCGATTTCTATCCTATGCGGTGGGAGTGTCTCCGCCGCCGTCACTCGCGCCCCCACGCGCGATGTGCGCACCACCGCGGCTAGTGGCAGGATAAATGACGTACACCAGGCCGTCGCCGCCTCGACCACGTCGTCTTCATCCGCAGCTCTGCGGTGCCGCACCGTGTTTGGCACACGATCAGAGGGGCCTGCGAGACCGACACGGTGGGCAGTAGGGAGGTCGGCGTTGCTGGCCATCGTTGGTGGGAGGGGGCGGGGCACGCTCTCCCTCTATGAAGCACCGGTCGCGGCTGCAACTCCCTTCACCAGAGTTACGCCGCCGCTTCCTGCGATTTCGACGTCGTTGAGTACCCCCTACACGGTGCAGCATCACGGCTGCACGCACACGAATACGTTGCGAGAGGCGGTGCACCACCTCGTGGAGCTGGCGGTGTGTGACCCTGAGCCGCTGATTCGGCAGAGTGCGCTTGACAGTCTTTCCGTCGAGACATATCCCTTCCTGTACACCCACGAGTCTATCCTGAATCATCTCTTCGTAGCTCTGTGGGATGGGTATCTGCCTAACCGTGTGAAGGCAGTGCGACTGCTGTGTGCGCTGGCTCCTTTCAACCCTGCTGCACTATATCCGCGTCTTCGACAGGTTCTCGTCTTGTACACCCGCGATTTAACTCTGGGGATGACACAGCGCAGCTACGCCTCTGGGAACCAGCCACAGCAGTTGGGTGCCGGAGCCGTGAGTCCAGCGCCGGTGCGGCAGCTCAGTGCTCCTCGGGTAGTTCACGAAGGCGCCCTCGCCGTCTTATCGGAACTGTCATCGTCACTTACCCTGACAACGCATCTCTATCTTCCCCAGATACTGTCCATTGTGGCGCATGTACTGCACTGTGCGGCATCTTCTCGTGGTTCTGTGCTGCAGGCGTTGCGCCTCCTGGTGACGCTGCGGGAGAATACCACGGAAGAGCAGTCGACGCTGTTTGCACCACTTTTGAAAATGGTGGCTCAGCAGCTGGTCGAAGGGGATGGTGACGTGGTGCGGCTGCTGGCTAGTGTCAAGGCGCTGCAGAGCCTTCTTCAACAATCCTCTGATCTGACGCTGCTGTCCACCCGGACGCTCCCCACGGTGGTGGAACGCCTGCACTCGCTGCTTTATCGAAAGCCGTCGGTTACGACAGAGTTTGCCATGGCGGTGCTGCGCCTGCTAAGTACGATCGGCAGTATCGAGCCCCTCGACACGGAGGCGCCAGCGCAGGCGTCGGTGCTGCTGCGGAAACCACAAAGTCGATACGCACTCGCGCCGCTGTCGTTTACGGCCGGATTCTTGGGCTGTGCCCAGAGGGCTCACGTGCAGTGGTTAGACCAAAACGAGCCGGAGGGCTGCGCTGCTGAGGCCCTGGAGCTGCTACAGAGGGCAGACCGCTTTGCCCCTTTCACCGTTGACGCCTGGTGCGACCCTATCTTGTCGGCGCTGATGCGCACCGCATCAGGATTCATGAACGGCACACGGTATCTCACGCAGGACGGGCTCTGTGCTTGCCTCGCAGCCATCATGAATATCCTCACAAATACGATGGCCATCGCGCACCTGGAGGTGTACTTCCCCACGGTGTTCACGCTTGTGATTGACCTCTGTAAGGACCGACAGACACATATGCTGCGTGGGGAGGCGAGAGCCTCTGGAGGCGGGGACGCCGCTTCGAGCGTTGCGCTCAGAAGCCGAGGGCGGAACATGACGCAATCAGAGGCAGGCACCAGTGGAGATGCACTCACAGCAGCGGCTCATCGGAGAAGCTTCTACAGCGCGTCACATAGCGGTGACGGCTATGGCGCAGCGGAATTTTCCGAGTGTGTTCGTCTGCAGTTTCTGGAAGGCTTGCTAGACCTCGTTGTCAAAGCAGGCCGCCACATCGCCCTTGTCTATCCGCTTGTGAGCATGTTTCTACGGCGAAGCTGGGTCACGATGCGGTTGCGTGGTCTGGATTACTGCTGCCGCATACTCGAGGTTCTCTGCACAACGGTTCCAGACCTTCTTCGTGACGACAGCAGCGTGTGGGTGTCCTCACTTCTGGAGTCGTTGATGCTGTACGACGCGATGGTGGTGACACACCAGCGCGCGGGAGAGATGCACTCGCGAAGCTCGCCAATGGCCGCGCATTCGTTCACTGCAGAAACGCGTTCGCTGAGATCTGGTGAGACGGCGGTCGGCGCTGCAGCAGAGGTCAGGAGCACCATGTCTCATGCCAGTGCGAGAGCTGCAGGCGAGACGGCAAACACAACACTTCGGGGCCTGGGGTCGCCGTCTACCTGCGGGCCACTCCCCGTACACCCGCGCCCCGCGCCCGTGGAAGCGAGCCCCTCAGCCTTAGCTGCAACAACAACCGCAGCGGCAGCGGCGACCTATGCGGAAGGCGAGAAGCGCGTGCCGTGGGAAGTTCAACTTAAGAGGATTTATCTCGCCATCACGTCATGCCTGACGTCCTTCCAGCCCTTAACATCTCTGATGGCACGGCGGCAAGTGGCTCTCAGTTTGTCTGAGTGCGTGAAATCCTCCTATGTGCCTCAGGAGGCCAATGCGCGTCACCGTCCCGCCCCCTGTCCGGCATCCTCGACGTCCGCAGCAGTGGAGCGGGCTCCAGTGGACATTGAGGTGGCGGTGGCTCCGCATGGTGAAGGCACCCCGTTTACCACCGAGGCAGCGATGTTCGACTTGATGGCCGACCCGCACGAGGAACTGATATCCTTCGTAAACAGGTGCGTGTGCCAGACGCTGTTGGTTTATATGCTGCACAGCAACCTCAACACCGTCTCCATGAAGCTGGCCAAGAATATTCTTTCCCGCCTCGAGTCGCTGAGCACCGTACATGAAGAGGCTCTGCGACGAGCCTGTCTCATTATGGGCGGAGGGGATAGCGACTTGGCCCGGTCGCCGCAAGAAAAGGCTGCCCTTCTGGCTTGGCTGAGTGGTGCTAACGCTGACGGTACAGCCGGGCCAGACGCAAAAGTCCAGTCGCTGCCCTCTGCGGTGCGTACACGGTTGGAGGCACGGCTTCGTGTGTTGCGAGAGCAGCCCTGCTTCCTGCGACTGCACCCTGATGAGGATACCCCGTCACCACCCCTTCCGCTCGACGGCCACTGCATTTTCACGGCATCGCGGTCGGTGAGCGAGTCCGTCTGGTTTGAGGACGCGGCGCTGAGCCAGATGTGGGTGCAAAGCACCGACAAGGCAGCCTTAGTGCGCCGCCATTTTCCTTTCAACGCGGTGCACACCTCGTGGGAGACGGAGGGAGAGGTACATCTGTTCGGTTGTCTTCTTGTATCCGTAGCGTGGCGCCACCCTCCATCGACAGCGGCCTATAAGGGGACTCTGTACGCGTATGTCGCCCAGCGCTTCGGTCCGGATAATCTCGCCTTAAACTACGTCCGCTGCGTTTGCTCCAGCTACTATGATTTATGCATGCCCGTCGTCTCCGCCCGGGCAGAGCAGGAGCTGGCGACGAACTGGGCGGAGCCGGAGCTGCACAGGACACCGTCACCGATGCTGGGGAATGGTAGCGCAGACGCCCCATGCGAGCATGGCCGCGGCAGCACGAGGACCTCTCCGGCTTCAACTTCTCCGACGCCGTTGCCTGCAGAAGATTCGTCGGTGTTCTGTGGCATTTGTGAAGAGAGGACGAGCTTGCTAAGTGCAGACGTCATCTTTCGCCCCAAGTCGGCACTTACTTTTGCCACGGCGCCGACCTCGTCCCTGGTCGGCCAGAGTCGAATGGGTTCGCGCGAGGGTGGCGGCGGTGCTGATTCGTGCGGCCGAGGCCACTCTGACGGGAGCAGTGGCCTACACGCAGTCACCGCAAACCGGCTCGGCCAAATCGACACCGATCCCGAGCAGGGAGGAGAACCGCAGCAGACTCCATGTCGTCGAGTCCTTCCATCCGTTTCAGTAACGCACAGAACATCAGCTGGCAACGCAGCATTTTCAAGTCCCATGCTGGCGTTTCCGAGTCGAGAAGGCGTGTCAACTGGGAGTGAACGGCAACGCCCCACTGACTTCAGCGACACGGAATGCTTCCACGACAAGGGGGACAGTGTGGAGGGGCGCAGCTCGGGTCGGGCAGGTGTCCCCGGTAGCGAATGCGATTCCGCGTTCACGCCAACGGGGACGCTGGCTCGAGGCGGTAGAGGTTGTGGTCCCCTGGCCACTACCCCAGGCGATTCTTCGCGCCGCTCTGTGGGAACAGAGTTTCGCGGTAGTAGGGGAAGCAGCACGGTGCCTCCTCACGAGTGCGTCTCAGAGTCCAGCAACTACTCGGGTGCAGATACAATACATACCAGGTTTTCCGGTATTGGCAATACAGATGATGCCTCTCTCTTCCTCGGCGACACTTTTGCCGAAGGTTTGCTCCCGGGCGCGCAAACAGAGTCGACCCCCCTCACTAACGAACATCCGTGTGGCTCGCCACGAAGTTCACAAAGTCATCAGCCGGTGGCGTACTTCGCGAGCAAGGAGCCAGGAAAAGCAATTCGACCCACAGAGACCTTGAGGTCGTCGGGACAGTGCTATTTAACTTCGGTGCCCGCGTCGAACATCGGGGAAGATCAAACGGTCTCACATCGCGCTATGATGCCGCTCTCCGACGTTGGAGCTCTTCCATCACTGACCCCAACCGCTACCTCTACCAGCCGTTCTGCACTTCCTCGACAGCGCGGTCCACTCACTCAGGAGTCCGTACCACTTTGTGCGTGTGCACCAGCTCGTGCCGTGGCGTCCCCTCTCCCCCTTGGAACGATGGCGGAGAAGAGGCCGGGGAGGAGGCCGGAGAGAGGGCCGGACAGCCGGCGGACGTTCCTCGCTAATCCGGCAGTGCTGCAGGTCGGTCTTCGCGAGGAGGCTGCCATTACGTTGGTCCACGATGCCGCACTGGCATCGCAGCCATGTCAGGCTGGCACAGTTACATCCTCTGCCGCGAGGGGCGTGGAGGGGGGCGACACCTACCCGGCGATATGTGCGGATGATGTAGCGTCAAGCGGAGTCGAGGCTTCGGCGGCGCTGCAATGTGCCACAGTGGAGCAATCAGACATGGTGGACGCTGCGACGAACACACCCAATTCTCCCGTTGGACGGAGGACACGTTCCGTCAGTACCGCCAGTTCATCGACATCCGAAGTGGACCTCGTGCATCAGTGTCATCTGCTGCATTTTTTCACCACCCATCGCTTCCTCAGCAATGTCGACGACTGGCGTCAGTGGTGGGAGCGCTTCTGCCTTCTGGTGCTCCAGTGCAGCCCAGATTATGGTATCCGCGCCTGTGTGCCGTTCGTACGGCAACACTACATCGCCCTGTCTTACACAGAGCTGCTGCCGCTGGCGTTGCTATCGACGCTACCGACGTGTCAGATGTCGGAGCTGAAGGCATGGCTGCAAGCTCTGCGCTCTTTTCATGCACTCCACGGGGGAGCTTCCAACCCTGTGCCGCAGCAGGTGGCCTCCGGGGTCGCAAGTATCGCCCATGGCATTCGACTGTACCGTAAAGCCTTTTTCCCACCTCGCGTCGTGTCGCAGGTGGTGGATGTCGGGCTGCCGGATAGAGTGGTGGCTGACCTCGCTGCTCGCTCACTGGACCCGCCACTGCGCATTCACTACTTGGAGCGGGATCTGGAGCAGTGTTTCACGTGGGAGGGCATCGCGCAGCTGATGGTGGCCGTCGACGACGTGGTGTCCTCGTCAGTTCGGAGGCTGTTTCTGCGGGACGCTCGTCTGCGGCAGCTGCTGCACAGCGCGAAGGGGGCAGGTACATGGTTGACGGAGGAGGTGGACGACGGCATCATCGGGGAGACTTCAGCGACGCGCGACCCACTCCGTCACATAGAGAGCGCTGAGCAACTTCCGCCGTCGATGTCGGAGCCTCCAAAGCCTCGCAGAAAGTCGGCCAACGCCCGTGCCTCATCATCGATCGGTGTCGAGACGATCTCGGCTGCCGAGGTGGATGTTCGCTCTCCGTGGACCTTGGAGGTGCTTGGACTGCACTGGGCAGCCGCCCAGGCCTACGTGCAGGTGTACGCAGGGCACCTCGAGGAACACGGCTGTGACCATCATCCCAGGGAAGACCCAGTGAACGGGGCGCCCTCCACTTCTGCTGCCGCACGGGAGGCGCGACGCCCGCCCACCATCGGCAAGACCAGTGCCCTTGTCGGTGCAATGCGTTGCTACGTAAATCTTTTCGACTTTGAAGCAGTCCTGCGACTGTGGGCGACTACCAGGGATTCGGGCGCCACGCGGGGAGAGGACCACGGTGGCGGTTCTGGCGCAGCATGCAGCGTTACGCCGGCGCCGACCTCAACCGGGGAAAGCCTGTGGGAACTCAAACGCGAGGCTGCACCTTTCGTTATGATCTCTGCTCACGCCCTTTCTCGCTGGGACTACGTGCGCGAGGCGGCGCCGTACGCTTTTGGGGGTGCTGATGTGACAGGGTCCACCCTGCACGCTTCTCCACTGACGAGCGCCAAGAATGCGGACATTTCAGGCTCACAAGATCTGCTTCGGCCGTATGTTGTCCCAGACAGGAGGACTGCTGGCTGGCCTATGAGCGAGGATGTAGCGAGTGGTAGTCCAGATGATGTGACGGCTTCGCTTCCTTCACCCTCCGCCGGCACTGGGACCACCCCGACAATGGCACATGCGAGCAACACACTTCAGCAGCAGCAGACCGCTGTTATTCTCGGGGCAGAGCTCGTGGTGGCGCATGACTTTGAAGGAGCTAGGCGTGCGTTGCAACCAGTTCGGCAAGGCTTGCGCGACTCCTACGCGGTCTTCCACACCAACAACCATCGTGTGAAGCTGGAGTGGTGCAGTGTTTTCCAGCAGCTTTCTGACCTCGAGGAAGGCATGGGAGTGCTCGAGCAGGGGCCCTCGCTCGAGCCTGAGACTGCAGCAACCGCCGCGAGCATGCTGGCCGAGTCGCGAAGTGGAGCGGCATCCGTGACGTGGTCTGGCCCTGGATCTCTCACGCTGGACCGCGAAATCAATGGCCGCCTCTATCCAGAGGTAACCGTACGGCGTCTTCGCAATATTGCGTGCCGAGCAGTGCCCCCCAGCGCCACCGTCCTGCAGCGTTTCATGGCAATCGCCGTTCGAAGAGCCATCGCACCCGTCAGCTGGCAACTCGATAACCTTATTGCCCTTGGGGAGCAGCTGGAGAAGTCAGGTCTGCCCATGCGTGCCGTGTGGGAGTTACACCAGTACAGCCTTCTTCCTCTCGGTCTGACAAGTGCCAATGCCGCCGCTGTTGAATTCCAGCAGCAACTCAACTTGGAGGTGCTGCGCCGGTGCATTCGAAATATGTTCCTGGAGACGGATCTGCGTGAAGTATTCATGTATGCGCAGATGCTGCTGCGGCAGGACTTGTGGCAAACAAGATGTGCAACCGCTCGCTGGATGGGAGCAGCCTCATCGGGGGCTGTCTCGGTACCGTCGACCGCCGGCGCATGGTCGCCGCAGATGTCCTGCGCCATGGATGGGGCACCGCCGAAGGGCTCGGCACTGACGGTACAAGAGCTGGGCTCCTCGCTCTCCAGTTACCAGGTAGATTTGCTGTTGCTGAACGTGGCTTGTAGGCGGCGACTTGCGCATGTCATGCTACATCGTGCTTCAGCAGACCACACTACCACAGCCGTGCATGTCTCCCAAAGTGACGTACGCACAGTCTCCGCGGCGGCTGCATCTTCGCCAACCGCCACCACGATGAAGGCAGGGGAGGCGGCTGTCGCCAGGCTACGGCCGGCGCACACCCTCGCTGTCCCTCTCCTTATGAGCTCTCACGGTTCTGCCTATCCGGAGGACAACAGCGTCTTCGCCACCTTCCCGCATACCCCACTAAGTCCTTCCATCGCACGCCAGCTGAGTGCCCTGGTTGCATCACCTTCAGGGTCGTCGGGGCACTTACCAAGTCGGCCCCACAGTATTTGTACTGGCAGGGAGGGCAACGCAGCAGGCAGTGACACGACCCATTTGGCAGCGAGCGGCGTTCCTCCCCAAGAGGGGGACACCATTGTGCAAACCATGGCGCAACCGATGGCAAGCACGACGCGGCGTAAGCAGGCGGATCAGCGGGCGGAGATCGAGGATGAGGAGGAGGCGAGTCTTCAGTCGCTGGAAAGCCTCACAGGGGAGACAGCGCTCTTTACGGAGTATTACTTACTGGAGCATGCCTTTACGGTTACACATCATGTCCCCTCCCTCTGGCGAGAGTTTGGGCTTGTCCTGTTCGATATTTGTATGGCGATTCACGCAGAGTGGAAAACGACGGGCGATGAAGAGACGAAGTTGAATTTCCTTACGCAGTCGGCCAAGGCTATTCATGGTTTGCAGCTCGCCGCGCAGCTATGGCGAAGCAAATCGGAGGCGACGCTGAATCGTGGCATTGGGCCCTTCCCAGCAACGATGCTGCACCGTCATGGACACACTCGCACCGCATTGCCATCTGTTCACTTGCTCGTAAAAGCTCTCCATCTCGCATTGACCTGTGAGGCTATCGTTGGGCAGCACGAGCGGCTCGTCGTCGAACCAGCCACGACGAAGGTGACGGGACGGTCACACGCGGCGGATGTGCCGGGGGCAATTCCTCCGGCCTCCGCATCACCCATAATGGATTTTGCATCACCTTTGCTGAAGGAGGATGCCGCTGGGACTCCCGCAGCGACCGGCCCAAGAGAGCGTGGTGCATGGCTAAACCCTATCAGCTCCTCCGCCCCTGCGCCAGTCGCGTCAAAGGACGATGTGCTTAAGCAAGCCTCTCCGCACGACGAGCCGCCGCTGAAAACGGTTGCGAACCCCAGCGGAGCCGGACACACTGATGAAGCACGTTCCACGGTGGCGGCGCCTCCGGCTCCCCATCGTCCGTCTTCCTCTCTGTCTGAACTGGACGCTGGAAAACCATCCTCGTCGTCGCACTTCCCGCGCGGCGGCATCCAGTGCCTCGACTTTTCCCCTGCCTCCTACGTACAGTGGGCTGGCATAGCCCCCTTTCTCCTCGCCAGCGCCGCTCGCCACCCTCAACTCTACGCGGCGCTGCGGCAGATGTGTACCGGGTCGTTTGACCTCCTGCGCCAGCTTGTTTTCCCCATCATCGCGAACTTTGAGCATGATGACGGGACGTTGTTCGCCCAGCGGTTCGGTCAAGAACAACGGAGAGGAGAAGCGGAGTTGGTGGAGATCCCCGGCGCCCTTCTGCCAAGCGACAATGAGAACGACGTGGTCATGCCCTGCGTCGAGCAGCAAGATGGGGTCTGTACTTCCCGCGAGCTGCCGTTTAGACAATGTGACGCAGACATCGAGGAGGACAGCAGTGCTTCCGATGCAGACGGTGGTGCCGGTGGGTCGTTCCCTTCGCCAGACCCTTCGCTTTCGCCTCCCTCTCGGAGGCTCCCTACCCGCCAGTACAGCGAGGCTGTGTCCGAGCGGAGTATGCAGTCGATACTTCTTCGGGATGCGGCGGCGGCCAGTCCTGCGCACCGGCACCTTATTGAAGATGCCATGCAACTGCGTGCGTTCGTGACGCGGTTTTGGAATGAGGCAAGGAGGCGAACGGACAGGGAGGGCACTCCTCAATCTCAACGCGAACACACTGTGGCGGAGGAGGGGGACGACGAGGTGAGCTGCTTCGCGGGTCCCGACAACAGGGGCACGAATGCGCTTTCGCCGTTGTGGGAAACAGAGGACAATGATGGGACCACCTCCGTAATGGAACGGGTGGGCGGAAGGCCGATGAAAAGTGGGCGCGAGGATATGGCGAGGATGAACGAGGTTGCCCTCACTGCCGCCAGCGGTGCTTCTGGGGGAGTTACGGAGCTGACCCTGGGTGGGTTCTGTTCCCTTCCCGCCCCGCTATGGCGCCTACCGGTCGTTTTTAATCTGGGACGAGCGCCAGCCGAAACTGGCGGGAACGGCGTCCATCCAGAGGAGAAATACGGCGGGAGTACGGGAGACGGCGTTGCGTCGCAGACTGCGGGCACCCGCCGCTTCAGTGCTGACGGTGGGCGCTCAGATATCTCCGAGGTGGAGCGGCACCGCTCACGATCCCCTGACGACATTTCCTATGGTGCGGCCACTAATGACATCCACGCTGCCGAGCACCACCGGACCAACGGGCGCGGCAAGCGCGGGGACACCGCAGACCCTCCCGACTTTACGGATAGAGGCCCAGCTGTACCCCCGGCAGCCCACACCGACGCTTCTCGTTACGCCAGGCGAAAGGCATGCGGTACCGGTGGGTTCACTGCGGTGCCCTTCACGCCAGCCACTGTTCCAACCATTCTGCATGCACGGCGCTGTTTAGTTCCTCAGCGGCCTGCGTCGCCCTATCCGCGAGAGGAGGAAGTGGTAGTTCTTCTCATGCTCTCTGATGGAATGACGAGTCGTTTTATGCATGCGTCCCCGGTGACCCTCACGGAGGCTGACGTGCGGCGGTGGAGCTGCACGGCCTCATCGAACGATGCGTCCTCGGCGTCTCGCGAAGAGCCGACCTGCCTGCCAGCTCTGTCGAACTGTACAGTGGATGGGGCGGGTGTCTCCTACGTGCCTCCAATTAGCCTAATGGAACAGACGATGTCACTGCTGCTTGCGTACCTGCCCTTGTCGCATTTACAACGCCCGTTTGTGCTGCCGTTGACAGTGCGCGACTACATGACGGTGCTGCCAGAGGTGGGTGGCGGCTCTTCGCTACAGTTGGGGGCAACGGCCGCTGCTGCGGTGTGGTCCGAGGATCCCCGAGGGTGGCGCCGAGAGACTCCGTTCTTGAGTACTGCAAACGGCGGTGACGGCACAGCCATGGCGCTTCGCATGGCTTCGCAGCTGCTGGGAATCTCCTCCCACCCCACGCGCAGTCTACCATCGCTTTGTAACTTAGCTGACGACTACACGGCTCATCTGCGCGTGCAGGAGATCGGCCAAGCGGCGCAGGAGGCGGTGGAGGCCTATCCTGCACGTCATCGTGATGCCATGCAGGTGGCTGCAGAGTCAGGACGTAGCCCCGGCCTTTCCGCTGATACCGTCTTTCCCTTCAACTCTGTGTACGGCTATGCGGCTAGTGCCCCACCAGGCGACGAGGCCACCGCGACGCTGCTTAGTTCTTCTCTGTATCGCAATGTTGCGCAGCGCCGCAGCTGTCGAGAGGCGGAGTTCGATCGCCTTGTGGCCGCTGCGTATGACGATGGCGCATTGGGGCCTCTGCTTTCGGCCATCCGATCTCTGTTGGCTTCGCGTCCGTCGGGGGGACTGCCGCCGCCGCCACTCTCCTCGTTGCCACCGTCCTTGCCGCTGGCGCGCTCTGAAATGGATGCGTTTGGGGCCTCGCCGGTGGCGAATCGCACGGATACAACGCCAAACTCGTCCTTTGCGGCTTCTGCAGTGGCATTGTCATCGTTGACCATGTCGACCTCCAGCGCAGCTGAAGAAACCTTTGCTCATCAGCAGCGTCTCTATGCCTACGCCGCTTCATTGCCTCGCACGGAGGCTCATTTGCGTGAGATGGAAGCTGTGTTGTCTGCCGTAGAGAGCAGCAACCCACCTCCTTTTGCTGAGGCACCGGGAGAGCTGTTTGAGTCAACGTCGTCGGCTGCACCGCTGCTGTCTGAGGTGTCGGGGTCACTCTCGCCGTGCCGCCGGCAGGCATGCCGCCTAGCCCTTATGCGACTGGAGAGCCGGCGGTTTCGACTGGCACTGAGCGACGCCTTCAGTGCGGACAGTGGCAACGCAAGCTACTGGCTAGAGACGCGCCGCGCCTACGCCAAGGAACTCTCCGAGTGGAGCGTAATGCAATATCTTCTAGACACGCAGGCGCGGGAGTGCCGCCACTTCATGGTGAACACATATGATGGACACGTGGCCGTCCACGCACTCGGTCGCTATAGTCTACAGACCGCACCGCCGTCCTCGAGCGCCGTATTGGGGATGGCGGCGACCCCGTTGGCCGCCGATGGGGCGACCACGACACCTGACAAGCGCGATGTGGACCTTCTCCTCACAAGTCCTTTCCCCACGCATGATGCGACGCTCTTCCGTCTGACACCGGTGCTTGTGGCTGGACTGCCCCTCCAAAGCCCATACAACCTCTTTCAATTCAACGCAAGTGCCATGTTGTACGAGGTCTTCCAGTACGTTCGGGACTTGACAGGCATCCTCACCTACGGGGTGGATCGCCTTACTGCGTTTTCATATGGGGCGTTCCCACGGGCCTCGCAGAAGCCGCTGCTGCCTTCGCGGCCCCCTGCCGGTGATGCGGTGAGTCGGAGCCCACCGTCTGCTGTTTTCTGTGATTTAGGCAATCGTGACAGCGGCGGCGGCAACAGCAGCAATGCTGCGCTCGCGGATGCTGGGAAGAGGCCGAAGATGGTGACTGAGGCTGGTGCTTTGTCGGCTGACACGGAGGCATGGGGGTCAGAGTCGAACCCCGTGCACCCAGAGAGTACCAGTGAACCATCCACCGCCTTGGAAACTGCGGTGACGATCATGCGTGGTGGGGTCTCGACCGGATCGCGGACGTGTACCGTCTCGCCTACTAAATCGGAGCTTTCTGGCGTGCTGCGAGAAAGCACGAACCTCCGCGCCGCCACATCGGACCGTACCCTCCCCACGCCTGCTGCCAACGTCAACACGACCACCTTTTCTACGAGGAGGAGACACTCCATGAAGGAGTCCATGAGGGCCGATGCTCCTCTGTGGCCCGCACCCCGAGATGTCGCGCTTCCACCGCCCCCGCGCTGCTTCGATACGACTTCACTGCGTCTAAAGCTCTCCTATGATGCTCTCTTGGTACTCCACGACGGAGCTGAGCAAAAGGGCCGAAACTCAATGCTGAAGCTCCTAAGGCGTCAACGCCTTGAAACGGAAGCTCGGTGGGGGCAACCGCCTTCACAGACTTCTCAAAGAACACCCGAAGATGATTCTTTTGCTGTGGTGAAAGAGAAAAAGGTGGAGGAGGACGAGGAGAAGGGGAGGGCGGCGGCGGCAGCATCGCTACAGCAGCGTTTGAAGCAAGATAGCTCAACTGGGACATTCCCTGGGCCCTTCCACCAGGATGCGATGCTGGATGCGGCCACACCGCTGAACGACCGAAAGCCGGCGGGTGGCCCGTCGAGCGCTTTCGACCTTGTTGCCCGCATGATTGCAGCAGCGATGAACGAAGTCAACTTGACCGGCTCGGATGGACTAAGCCCACATCCGTGGCAGCGCTGGGCTCCGCACTGGTAATCGAGGAGGAGGAGGAGGAGGAGGATACACCCAGTAAAAGGAGAGGGCGCTCCCCCCTCCAAAAAAAAAAGAGGGAGACCTGCGGAGATTTTCTTCTCCATCTCAGACCCCCTTTCCACCCTTTCTCCTTTGCTCCCAGGAGGAGGAGAGGCGGCGTCCTTCTACAGTTTTCGGAACTCCTCCGAAGTGCACGCACACGAGTGTGTGTGTGTGTGGGGGGGGGGTCACTCATGGTGCGGGGTGGGGGCGGTACTTGAGGTGAGAAGAGGTCCACTTTCGCATTCGGCTGTGGATTGAAGGTCGCCTGCTGAAGGAAGCGTTTCGATGGAGACCTCGCGTTTTCTTCATGTTCATCGTCTCTCGCTACCTTTTTTAGTCTTCAACAATTATTCGAAAAGTTGAACACATCCCGTGGGCGGAGCGAGAGAGAATGATGGGGGAGGGGGGGGGCACCTTCTCGCTTTGCTTCGACTCTATACGTGGGGTGTGCATGAGCCTCGGCTTCGTAAGTATGCCTGCAGAGCACTTGTGCGTGGGAGCGGGGGAGGGGGATGAAGGGTTAAGCGGATAGGGTGAGTAGGACCTAAGAGGAGACGGGGGGGGGGTTCGAGAGAAGGGGGTGGGGGACCCCTTGTTGTATTTTTGTATCAGCCTCGCTGAGGCTCATGCAGACTCTCATCCCCTTTGTCCTGTTTCTCTTCCACTCTTCACACAGAAAGGGAGAGGTACCAGCAGCACATTAGTTTTATATGTGTATGCATGTGTGTGTTTGTAAGGTCGGGAGGGGAGTTGGTTCTCGTGCTCTCTCTCTCTCTCTCTCTTTCTTTCTTTCTTACGCCCTTACCTAGTTTCTTCCCTCCGCGCCACACCAAGTACCCTCTTCCCTCTGCGGTTGCAATGCTAAGTGGTGCGACTTAGAGCACCCCACCCCGTTTCACGCCCCCAAAATTGTGTGTTTCCTTCTTTTCAAATGCTCATGTAACTTCTTTTGTCTAGCAACAGGGAAGGCCAGTGCGGGTGCACGCATATGAACTCAAAACATCATCTGCCGTCCCGTTGTTGGCTGAGCAGAGCATATTCTCTCGTCTTACCTCTGCCGCCGCCCCCCATCTCGCTTTTTCAGAGGCGCCTCTTCATCTTTTCCTTCCTGTCCGCCCACTCCCTCTCCCTTCAATTTCCTTCGCCCTTTCATCTCTCATTTTCTCCGCCTTCTTCAGCACCTCCTATGTTTCGAAAAGAAACGTGTGTTTCACCTCGTCTCTCTCTTTTTAAATTTCCCTTTCCATCTTCTCTCCCTCCCCCCTTCAGTGGGATTGCACTCGCTCTCTCTCTCTCACCCTCCACTTTTGCTGCCCGTTTTGGCCAAGCTCACAACTTGTCGCGTCCCTTCCCCCTTTTCTATTTGAACAACCCGAGGAGCCATTCGTGTGGCTACCCACGTTGAAAGCAGCACACTCCCGCCCACAACAGGTAAACATAAGACTCACACTTCCTCCCTCCTCTTTCTTTACTCCTGTTTCGCGCCGTACTTCGCTCCTCGTTCACCTCCTCCCGCTTTCTTCTCTCACTCTCTCTCTTTTGTACATCTCTTCTGTATTTTCTTTGTTCTTCAACACATTTGTAACATTTCTGCCAGCCGCAGGGATCAGCCCTTCTCCCTTTTTTTTTTCTCTCTCTCTCTCCTCCCCGCCTCCCCCCTTCCCCATCACATATCTGTATCTCTCTATATGGAAATACAGCTTCCATCATGAGCTCCCCTGTCTCGTCCGCGACGCTGCACGTCTCGCGCCACAGTGCACGTCGGATGGTACGCCAACTGCACCACCACGTGGCGGAGCAGCGGCAAACAGTGATGGAGTGTCGCAATCGAGCTGAGAGCATGTCTGCCAGCGGCATCGCCCATGACACCCACGTGAACAAGTCAGAGCATCCGTCACCGTTGTGCTTCGTCGAAGTCGCTTCCGAAAAGGATGTAAAGCAAAGCTTCATCCCCTACGGTCCTCTGAGCGGCATCACGGTCGCCGTATCCGACGCATTAGATGTGCAAGAATTTCGCACTCGCTCCGGTCTTGATACCCCGGTTTTCCACCACGTCGCCCGCAAGGAGTTTCCACTTATTTCTTGGCTGCGCCGTCAGGGGGCGCAGTTCGTTGGGAAACTCAGCTGCCGTACCCCTTTCGCGCTGAGCGAGGGCACCATCTTTGGCCCAGAGAAACCGGCCTCCCTCGCTGTCACGGCGCACGCGTGCGACTATGCGATCAGCTGTTCTCTCAATGGACCTTCGTCGGTGTTGTGCGCCGTGCATCATGATATGGTGGGCTTCAAGCCAACTTCACAAACGTTCGGCACTTTCACGGAGCGGTTCGAATTGACGATGCCGTCCATGACGGTGGGTTTGTCCGCGCGTCGCGTGGACGACTTGATGTATCTGTGGCAGCTCTATACCGCTTCCATCGACCCGGCTACGTACCTGGAGTCTACTGCCGCTCCAACGGCGACATCGCCGACCCCAGCAGATGCCACCAGTGCCACCGACGAGGCGGCGCAGGTGGGCACCGAGAAGGTCAATGCTTCAGCAGAGACCATCGTGCCTAAGACGTCCGTATCACCACTTCTCGCCCCTGAGAAGCCTCCTTCGTCAGCGGCGAACGGGGGAGACGCACACATGAACTCCACGAAACACAACTGGTTGAGCGGCAGTGCTGTCGCAGCCGAGCCGCTCACACATCCCGATGAAACACCAAAGTATGCCCGCCCGGAGATCCTCGACCACAGCCCATACAACTATACGGTGCGCGATCGTCGAGGCCACATCGCCGACATCGACGTTGGCTGGCGTGACTATAATGCCGAGGCCACCATGGCAGATGACTTCAATCCTACTTCAAGACCGGGGTTTCTGCGACGGCTTGTCACCGGGGCGCGCCGTTACGAAACGCCGCAAGTGGAGCTTGCGATCGGCTACCCGGCGGAGTGGATCGATCGGTACTGCAAAGGGAAGTACAACACCTCCAACGATTTTCACCGCCGCATCACCGATGCCGTCTACCTCCATAGCGCGTTGCACCACAACCAGAAACTGGAGATCGTGCCACTCGCCTTTGACTTTTCGGTGGAGGAGGCAATGGAGGCGGTGACGGTGATCTCCCACTACGAGTTGGCGAAGGCGTTTGAACGACTGTTCACCCCGGCATCGGCGACCACAGCGGCCGGGGTGCGCCCTGGTGATGCACCGCAAGGGAGCCAGGGTGGAGTCGGTGAAGGTGTCCCCCATGGCAACGATGTCAATAACGACGAGGATGCGGAGCTATTCGGACAATCCGCTGCGCCGCTCTCGGAGACGTCAGCGGCTTCAGGAGTGAAGCCGATCGTCCTAGATGGCCACCGCCCCGCCGCTCCTAACCGCCCCAACACATTTGCAGGGCTCTCTGGTGTGCTGGAAGAGCTTCCCGCAGCGATGGTGGAGTCCATCCACGCAGGACAGAGACTGACGATGCGCGACTATAACCTCGCGTTGCGCGTCCGTGACGACGTGGTGCGGTCCACGGAAGAGCAGTTCATGGACGTAGATTGCTTCCTGACGCCCCTGCTGTCCGAGCCGTACCAGAGCGGAGACGTGCGAAGTGTGCGCCTCACTCTACCTTTTCAGCTGGCTGGCAACCCTATCTTGTCCATGCAGGTGGATCCCTCGACACCGGTGGCTCTGGTCGGTGAGCTGGGCCGCGACGCAGCGCTCATGGAGGATGCGTTTTGTTTTCTGCAGTTTGTGCGTGGTGCGTCCCCGCGCTGGTGGCGGCAGAAGGTGTTTGGCGATAGCGCCGTCGCATCATCTCCACCCGCGCCAAGGCCTACCGAGCACACACATGGTTGATGCTCCCTTTTCTTTTTTCTTGCGCCCCCTTTCTTCGCTGAGGAGTTAAACCGAAACAAAATAAAAAAAAGTTCACTGGAGGAAGATGGAAGGGCAGAGGCAACGAGAAATGGAGGGAGAGAGAGCCTGTGGGGTAATGTATGTGCATCTGTGTGTCTGTGTGTGTGTGTGTGCAGCGCGTAGAGTCGGGGGAAAAAAGGGAAAGGGAAGGGAAAGGAGGAGGTGAAGAGACGGATACGGGATGGGCAGTGCCTTCTAGGATGATGGAAAGGGGTCCCGTTCACAGAAAGCAAAAGAGATGACCGCCCTCATCAACAATGGGGGGAGGGAGGGGGGCTATGAACATGTGCAGAAGTTTATAAAGACGGGGGACGTTCGTTTCTTTTCCTGGGGGCAGGGGGTAGAGGCGATGTGTATCACTCTTTTATGAGCAGACGAGGGAGCGGTTAACGATACCCTACATAGAAAAGCACCTGCGTGTGCGTGTGTGTGTGTGTGGGAGAAGGCCGGCATGGAGTCATGAAGCGGTTGATCCGGTTGGAAGGCTCATACGGGTTTAAGGATTTTTCTTTGCGGCTGCTCCTGCCCCCTCCTCCTCCTCCTCCTCCTCCGCATCCTCCCTTTTTTCCCGGTAAGCGGCGCTCGTTTCTTTTCTCTCCTTCGGCTGTCCCTCTCCCCCTTTTTTTCTCTCTTGCCGCCATCCTGCTCCGCCTTCACCACAGGTGTGAAAAAAGATCTCGGACACGTCTCGGACCGCGCAGGGCGCTTTTTTTTTCATCCCCCCGAACGAGGTGGTGCCCCAGAGGCTTCCGCTTCTGCTGCTCTCTTCTCCTCTCTCTATGCTAGCTGTCTTAAAAATTTTTTTTTTTTAAAAGCCCTCTCTCTTTCCCCCATCATTATCCACCCATCGATGTGCATGCAGATGGAGTTCTGCGGCTTCCCACTTCCCCTCCTTGTCTCCTTTTACGAATGTACCTTCTCCGGTTCCTCCACTTCTTTTTCTTCTCTGTGAAGAACACGCACATGTGTGTTGCGGATGGGCTGGCGTCGTTGTGGGTGGCTATCCAATGCATCATCGGGATGCTGACGCTCGTTGTGCTGCAATACGGCATCCTCCTTCTCGCCTTTTCTCTCCTCCATGCACGTCTTTTTTTTTTACTCCGTTCTTTCCCTCTCCCCTTTCGCCTTCTTTAGTGCGTCAAGCTCCTCTCTCTTTGTTTGGCAGGAGGGGGATGGGGAGGAGGGCGAAGAAGAGGTGGACCACCGCCTGAACACAACGACCAGCGAATCCGTCTCTGATAGAGAACAGCAACGAAGAAGGAAGCGAAAGAATCGGTGTTTGCCGCCGCCACTTCCCTTCTTTCCCTTTTCTGTTTCCTTTGCTGGATACATTGTGACGGGTCCCTTTTTGTTGGTAAAGTCTTATGTATCCTCGTGGCTCGCCTCTCTCTCTCTCTGTCTGCCTGTCTCTCCGCCTCCTCCTCCCATTCGCTGAAAGGCGCTTCGTGGAGAGAGGCCCACCAAAGAGAACTACAACGAAAGGAAAGGACAAAGGACAGCAATACCTCCGCCCCAAACTTTACCAGACAAAGCGAAGTAACTCGCGGATTCAGAGGGGGAGGAAGGATGATGATCACACGAGTAGAGGAGAAGGATTTTCTTCATATTTTTCCCTCTCCTTTCCCCTTGCGCTCTCTCTTCTGCGGACATTATCGCAGAGGCGAGGCTCTCTTTTCTTATGGCGCCTTCGTTCATATATATATATATATATATAGGTGCCCACCGATCCATGGAGATCCGCATGTACTCTGGAACCTCTGCTATTTCCCAAACTTCCCTCAACGCTAGAAAAGTCGTTTGACGTGTGAGGGAGGTCTTCTATCAAAAATGGCGGCGGTCAAGTACGTGTTTTCCAGATGATACTTCTTCTTTCTCTCTCATCCCCCACTTTTCCTTCTACTATCGTCGTCTTTACTGGAGATGAAAGAAGAGAGCGTGCGTGACGGGCAGCAGTATCCACACAGAGTCTCGAAGAGCCGTGACAGAGGTACCTCACCACGGCTCATGTATGATTGTCTCCAAAGGATCTCCTCTTATATACCGCTATTACCGCCGTAGCGTACTGCTAGCGGTGCGTACCCTTTCGCTTCACATTGAAAGGCTTATTCCCCGCTTCGTGTGGTGTCCCCAGCTCGGGCGTTACGCATGACGAACCCCGTTACCGCCGTTCCCTCGGAGGCAGCGGCTGCAATGCTCTCCGAAGGGTCCGGGAGTTCGAGAAGGCCGCTGCCAGATGACAAGTGGGTCACGGTCGGTCGCTGCGCTAGCACGGGGGAGGCGATTGTGATCTGCTATCAGACATTCGGTAACGCAGACGACCCTTGTCTTCTGCTGGTTATGGGCTTGGGAGCGCCCGGCTTGTATTGGCGAGACGAATTTGTGCAGCGTCTGGTGGAGGCCGGCTTTTACGTGGTGCGCTACGACAACCGCGACGTTGGCCTGTCCACCCACCTAAGAGGCTACCCCACTCCCGTCCTTTGCCGCATGATATTGCCAGCGTGGGCGTCGATTGGAGAAGGAGTGCCACCGTACTCCCTCTACGACATGGCCGACGATGCATGGGGACTGCTGTCGGCGCTAGGAATTCCGCGAGCACACCTTCTGGGCAGCTCGATGGGTGGCATGATTGTGCAGTGCATGGCTCTGCGTCACCCAGAACTTGTGAAAAGCCTCAGTATCGCGTATGCGCATAGCGGTGGCCCGCACGTGAAGCCACAAACATGGCGGATGTCCCTGGCGATGCTGCGCCGTCCGGCCAGCCAGTCCCTCGAAGACCGTGTGGCGTTCAAGGTATCTATGGCCGCCCTCTACACCGGAGATTACGCGCTAGACGATGCAGTTGTGCGGGCGATGGCCGTCACGGCATTGACGCGCTGCTCCGAGGATCCGGCGGGGCTCCTGCGGCAAATATGGGCTATTCAGCGTGCCGATAGTCGCGAGGAAGGACTGCGTCACTTGCAGGGGATCCCCACACTCATTCTACATGGAATGAAGGACACCATGGTACCTTTTGAGAACGGAGTGCAGCTCTCTCAGCTCATCCCAGGGTCGAGACTCGTGTCCTTCGCTCGCATGGGGCACTCCTTGCCGCCGGCACTATACCCCGCTATCGTGGCGGAGATGCAGCTGCAGAAAATGCTCGGGGAGGGCCGTTGAGCCGATATCAGGAAACGGCAGAGAAGTGCCGCACCGACCCCCTCTTTCTCCCCTCAAGACGCGGTGCAATCGTGAGAAGCAACAAAAAATAATAATCATCAAAACTTGCACCAACACAGGTTGGAGCAGAACCTTCTGAACTGTAGCTTCCATAGATGAGAAAAAAAAGGGTCGTGGTGGTGAGGAGCTAGGAAAGGAACAGGAATGCAAGTAGGACGAGGAAAGGGAAGTGGATGCCAGAGCCGCGGCGGGAGGAGGTCTCCATGTTCCCTCTATCTTTCCGAATCTCAGCTCCCCTCTTCTCTCACCGTGACCTCCCTTCAGCCTCGTTCGATATATATATATTTCCTTTCCATTCCCAAGCTCTCCTCCCTCTCCTCCGCTGTCCTCTCTGCATAGAAGAATCGACTCTGTGCTGCTCTTCCTTCGTTTCTGTCCGACCTTCTGCCCCCTCTTTTCCTCATTCCGCCGAACTCCAGCTATTGGGAAGGCACTACACGAGACCTCACTCTTCACCGCATCGAGCTACCCTCCTCTTCTCTAAATCTTCGCCTTTCGCTAACTTAACTTCTCTCTCTTCTTCTGTTCCAGTCGCTTCTAGCCTCCCTTCTACCCTCCCTTCTCCTCCCTCCCCCCACGGCAAAAAAGTCAGCTTCCGTCTCCGGCGTCGTAGCGGTGGTGTTCTCCCCACCCCTCCTCTCTCCGTTTTGCGTGCTGGATCTCGAGGGCGGTGATACGGCCTCACGCGCTGGGTCCCGCTGAC